>JAESVK010037198.1:0-12871 GCA_017140935.1 Hamamelis virginiana
GAAATAGATATGCACTTTAGGATTGGTTTTAGGGCATACCTCTAACATCCTTAGCTTGCACATGGAAGGATTGCAGAACCGTGACAACTCTCATCCAACCATGGAAGGCTAAGCTTCTCTCTTGGGTTTAAGATGAAGCTTTTCTCTATTCTACCGTGTTCATAGGTTTGGTTTTGGGTTTTATGTATATTTATGGTGATTGTACAACATTAAGGATATTGCCTTTATGCAATCTAGTTTTAAATGTTTTCATATATCAATATAGTTGTTTTCTGTGATTTCAATTATTTTGTTGTGCAATGGTTCTTACCGAACATGTTTATGTGAAGCTAGATGGTTCATGTCCCACTTGGATGGATTGTGCATTCTCGTTTGACAATCCATGCCTTAAAGGGATGATTCATGCTTAATTCATATATGCATGCTTATCATTGATGGTTTATTCTTGTAGTTTAAATCACCACTACCATGAATATTCACAAACCCTAAATCAAGCTTATTAATGCGATTGATGCGAGTTAAGTGGATTCGAAAACCCAAGGCTTTTTATTACTTATTTCATATTCTTTAGTTTAAACAAACAACCACTCTTCAAAATCAAAGATTGTTCGCTTAACTAAAATCGAACTCACTTTAGTTTCTCATAACTTAGCCTTTAGTCCTCGTGGATCGATACCTGTGCAAAAACCACTTTTTCATCGAATTAAGGTTACAAGCGCATGTTACTTTATAAATTTAAATATTGATCACGAACAAGGAAATAACCTCCCTTGTTTGGGCCGATCAAATTTTGGCGCCGTTGCCGGGGACTTTAGCACGATTATAGGAATTTTTGTGAATTTAGTTTTAGTTGTAGTTTTAGGATTTTCTTTTATTTTCTTTTGCTACTTTTCTTCACTTCTTCTTTCAAGGTTGTTTGTTTTGCAGGTTTCTAGTCGGGATATTTGCGCGCTAAGGCCACAAGGCCAATTGCTAAAAAAAAAAATATATATTTTTGCCCAGGTGCCAAAGATTTGGATAGGATCGCATAAAAACTAGCAACCGGGATCAAGGGGAGTGCCTTCTTACTTTAGTTTTTATTTTATTTGATTTTTCTTTTTGTTTTGCATTACATATCATCTAGTTGGGGGGAGTGTTTTGTATGCACGGTCGGCGTTCCTTGTCTCTTGACTTAAGATCTTTTGACCCTGAGCTAGAAAGTACCTTGAGAGTTTTTAGGGCTTCTCTTCGCAACAATATCGAGTCAGAGTCTGTGTCTGGGATGGGGGATATGGTTAATAACCCTGCTAGAGCAACTGCGGCTCCACCACAAGCTCAACATGCACCTAGGCCTCTTAGAGACCATTTTTGCTGGTGCTTTTACTCCACCTTCGTGTATTCAGATTCCCAACATTGATAACGTTCAGTATGAGATTCGGCATGCTACTCTTCAGATGCTACCGAATTTCTATGAGTTGGATAAGGAGAATCCATATGACCACTTAACTGAGTTCTTAGGAGTCTGTTCTACGGTAAGGATTCAAGGTCTCACTGCCGATGCCTTAAAACTCTTGTTATTTTCGTATTTTCTGCGGAATAAGGCAAAAACTTGGATAAATACTCTTAGGACTCCCGAGCCTATCACTACATGGGAGGAGCTTCAAAAACTCTTCCTAACTAGGTTCTACTCCATAGGTCGCACTGCTCAAATGCGGTATGCTATCACCCACTTTGTCCAAAAAGAGGGAGAACCTTTTCATGAGGCTTGGGAGCGGATGAAAGAGCTTCTTAGGGTGTGTCCCCACCATGACATCCCTAACTGGAAAATTGTCTAATCATTCTTTCAGGGGTTGTGTATGAATGATAAGAGTCTAGTCGATTCTGCGAGTGGGGGTGCCATTCTTAGGAAGTGTGCTGATGAGGCCCGAGAGTTGTATGAGATTCTCAGTGAGGATTATCTGCACATGGCCTCAATGAGTGAAAACGATAGAGGCACGTCTGCGTCCTCTAATTTGCCTAAGAAGGGGGGTGTCTACGAGGTTGAGAGTACCAATATTATGAACCAACAAGTGGCGGCGTTGTCCACCAAATTGGATCAACTGCTTGCCGCTCAAAATCAGTCATCTAGGAAACCTCCTTGCCCTGTCAGTGATGTCTGTGGGATTTGTGCAGATTTGAGTCATAACACTTTCTCTTGTCCCATGGCTAATCAGTACCCTGAGTTTGTGCAAGAGCAAGTCAATGCAGCCCAAGGGTTTTCTAACCCTAGGAATGACCCGTACTCTAATACTTTCAATCCGAGTTAGAAGAGTCACCCTAACTTGCGGTGGTCTTAAACCTTTCAAGGGTCAGGAAATCAGTTCACCCAACCTCAGTACCAAAACCAAAGTGTCCCTCCACCCCAACCTCAAACGAGTTCTGACTTTGAGACCACAGTTCTCAATGCTTTAAAGAATATAGAGGAGGATTGCCAACTCCTTCATTCTCATTCTCAATCTATTGCTAATTTAGAGCAGCAAGTGGGGCAAATCGCGGCTTCTCTTAGTCGTCGAGATGAGGGTAGGCTTCCTAGTCAACCCGTGAATAACCCTAAGGGAGTGCATGTGGCTGAGAGTTCTTCCTTACAGGACTCTCAATTTTTTGATGATGTGAATGCTATTACCACTTTGAGGAGTGATAGGGTAGTTGACAATCGGGTTGGGGAGGAGTCTAGTGAAAGTGAGGTGAGGGTTGAGTCTAGAGTCCCTGAGGTGGTAGAACCTAGTGAGTCAGCGGAGCTTAAGTGTGAGAAAAGAAAGAAAGAAAGAAATTCATGAACCTAAGAGGGATAACTTTCCCTCTATTCTAATGATCTTATGGCATCCTATGTGCCTAATGCTTCATTCCCTTCGGAGTTGGTTGCACCTATTAAAGGGAAGAAAAATGGAGCGTCTTTGAGTGAGATTTTAGAAGTGTTCAAACACATACATATCAATTTACCACTCTTAGATGCGATTAAGCAAATCCCGTCCTATACCAAATTCCTAAAGGACTTGTGCACTCAACAGCGCAAGGAGCGCTCATATTTGGCTAATTCTACAGTCCTCTCTGAAGGGGCTAATGCGGTAGTGCAACATCACCTTCCCCTTAAACGTAAGGACCTTGGTACGCCTACTATTCCATGCTTCTTAGGAAGTCAGTTCATAGATAGGGCCTTAGTTGATTTTGGGCCAGTGTGAACATCCTTCCATACTCTGTGTATGAGAAGATGCAACTAGGAGAGCTTCAACCTAGCCCTACTGTGCTTCAGTTCTCGGATAGGTCGACCAAAGTACCTGGGGGGATTTTGAGAGATGTTCTTGTCAAGGTAGAGTCATTTGTATTCCCTGCAGATTTTATCGTTCTTGACATGGAACCTGTGCATAGTGCTAAGGCACAAATCCCTGTGATCCTAGGAAGGCCTTTTCTTGTGATTGCTAACACGGCCTTATTTTGTAGGGAGGGTATCATGGAAGTCTCATTTAGTAACTTGAAAGCTAGGCTTCAAGTGTACCATGCTTCTCCACACCCTCATCACTTTGAGGAATGTTCTTATGTTGGAGAGCTAGGAAAAGAGGTCGAGGAGGCATTGCTTTATATTCCACCATTAGATTCTTTTGATGCATGCCTTCCTCCATGTGATGATGTGGACCGTTATTTTTTAGAGTTTGATAAGGTTTGTGAGTCCACACCCTTTCTCGGCATCCTACCTTGGAAGCCTAAAGGTAAGCGAGTTTTCCTACCACATTATCTTCTTATGTCTTCTGTCTTAAATAAGTTTTTTATGTTAAAATTTGAGCTTTTACCGGCTAAGGTCGTGAAACGTAAACTTGTTTTCGGAAGGAGACCAAAGGTGAAAGCTCAGGTTTGCTTTTTGTGGTATGGTATGGTATGAGTTGATTTATTCATTTCTCTTTTGCATTTTGTCTATCGTGCTTTATTGTGATTTACATCCATTGAGGACAATGCATGATTTAAGTTGGGGGGAGGAATAAATAAATTTTTGGAAAATTTCAGTCATTCCCTTAAGCATTGAGTGATTTTTGAACTTCTTTCAATATGTGTATGCTTTTATTAGTCTACAAATCTCTGAGTTTTGGTTTGTTTTGAGCTTATGCATATGTGTAGGTGAATTTCCGAATTGCACATGCACGAATCATTCATGATATTTTTTAATCAAAGAATGCCTTGCTTAAATATTGTTCGTTTTTGTTTCATTCTTTATCTTGTGTCTCCATATAAAAATTCTGTTTTTATCTTCTTTTTCTTTCTTATCTATTCATTCCACGTCCATTTTTTTTTTTTTTTTTATGATTAGTTTAGCATTTGCATGATGGATAGTTTTGTTGCGCATTGTTTAAACATTTGTGGGTCATGGAAAAGGATTATAGGCCATTTTTGTTTATTTGAGCTTAAAATTTCTTTCATATCAAATTGTCATTCGCACTTAGTTTGAGCCTTCATGTTTCCTTTTCTTGGCCAGCTTAGGGAACCTAAGGGTAGAGGTTAGGTGAATCAATTATTGGTTGGAGAGTCGTTTTCGAGTCTTTGAGTCTTGTTTTTGTGATTTGATGTTTTGTGCTCCATGTCTCAGTATTGAGCAGTTTCTTTTTGTAAAAGAGTTAAAATTTGTGATATGGATGATCAAAGGGTTAAATATTGCATCTTCGAAAAAAAAAAATGAAAAGAAAGAAAGAAAAAATAAATAAAAAAAATTTGCTTGTGTACCACCAATCTCAAAGCTGAAAATATAAAGCTTCAATTCAAGTTGGAGGGTGTGTAAAAAAAAAAAAAGATCAAAAGTGAATGATGCAACAAGAATAAAAACCCAAAAATCCTTTATATTCCAATCTTCTCTGAACTCGGTAATTCTGCTAAAGAGCATGGTACACTGTTGTTAGTCATTGTGGGTTGGGTTGTATAGTTTTGGTTTGTTTTGTGTCTTTTGAGTAGTTCATATACCTAGTTTTCCTATCACATTGCCTATTAGGAGTTATTAAACGTTTGATAATTAGAAATCTCCAATCAGACTGAATTATATCATTACTGAGCACTTCCATATCTGTGCCTCTTGCTTTTATTGAAGGTAAGGCCCTTTTCTCAACCAAAATTATTTTAAAGGCCTCTCATTCTTCAATATTGAGACATGAGGCAAGCTAGGCTAAGTCATTTGCCTCTCTATTCATTGACCTTGGATTATGAGTTAAAATCACATCTTGAAAATTTCTCAACAGTTGGGTAGCTAATAAATGGTAAGGTAATAAATTCCAACTATGGCATTTATATGTGCCATTAATTTGATTTAAAACTAATTGTGAATCTCCTATGATATCCACATATTTAGCTCCCATTTCTAACAATATTTCAAGGCCAATGATCAAGGCCTCGTACTCTGCTTGATTATTGCTGCAGGTGAAATCTAATTGAAAGGCAAACTCATATTTAACACTATTAGGGGCAGTAATCATAATGCCAGCCCCTGCCTTCTCATATGTTTGAGATCCATCAAACTCAAGTTGCCATGGTACCACTTGAACCATTCCCAAATCTACCTGTACATCAACCTCAATAGGCATTGGGTGGTCGGCCAAGAAATTTGCTAAGACCTGGCATTTTGCTGCCTTTTGTGGTACATAACGGATGGCATAGCCAGACATGGCCAACGCCCATCTACCAACTCTACTTCTAGATATGGGTTATGAAAGCATATATTTTACAATATCAGACTTAGAAATAACATTCACAACATTGTTAATAAAATAATGAGGCAATTTATCAACAATATAAAACAAAGAATAATAGATTTTTTCAATTGAGGTATATCTTTGTTCAACATCAGTTAAAGTCTTACTAAGATAATACACGGCCTGCTCTTGGCCCTGCTCATTAACTTGTGCTAACATAGATCCTAAAGATTTTTCGGATGTAGAAATATAAAGTCTTAAATTCCTGTCTGAAACTGGAGGTATTAAGACTGGTAGTCTAGTGAGATGTCCCTTTATTAGGTCAAAAGCCTTTTGATGCTCCGATTTGAAAGAATCCCATGGAAACGTGCGGAATAAAAATTTTTCTTCCATGGAATATAAACCAAGATCACATGATGATTGTATAAGCTATAAATCAATACTTAAATAATGTAAATAACTTACATTGATAGCCTTAAGAGTAGGATTAAATGATTGTAGATCAGCCCCAAGTAGATGAAGGCCTCCAAGATTGATCCACACTAGTTGCAAGCTCCAAGAGATGAGAGAGAGAGGAGATGGTTAGGGAATTTTTCACAAAACACTTTGATCCTATATTCCTTGGTATGGCCGGCCACCCCTCTTGTCTATCTATATGATGAGTGCTAGCTCACTTATTAGATAGATAGTAACCATATTTCAAATTTGAAATAAATCAAATTCAAATTATAAATGAAATGATAAGATAATGTGTCATCTTATCTATAATTTGAAACCATTTCAAATTTAAATTTCAACTAACTTGAAATTCAATTAACTATTTGAAATCTTTAATTATCTTGTCATCTCATGACAATTTCAAAATTCAAAATTCAAATTTCAAAATTCAAATTTCAAATTTCAAAATTCAAAATTTCAAATTTCAAAAAATTCAAAATTCAAAATTCAAAATTCAAATTTCAAATTTCAAATTTCAAAAACTTGAAATTTTAGTTAATTGATATTTGCATATTATTCTCTCTTCTTCTTTAAATGAAGCTACCAACTATATGTGTGTGACCTCTTAGGTTCACAACAACCTAGTAGTAGGAATTAGGATAATAAATTATCCTTCAAATAAAACTACTTTTATTTAAGGTTCAAATTAGAACTCTTCTAATTTCCTTTTTGAGAAATCAATTTCTCTTTGGCCTCTACTAGTCCTGAGAGACATCTAGCAATATGTCAAGACACACCCTAGGTTGTGTGAATGTTAATCATAACACAGTGAACCCTTCAGTTACAATTAAGATACAATTCGATCCTTCCATCAGACAATGCCTTAGTTAAATTACTTGGGTATTGGATAATATGTCAAACCCTAATTTAACATTTTGTATGTGATTCTCAAAATATAAATTCAACCTTGGGATACTCAAGAAACAGTTTTCTTATTCCCAACTGCTTTGGCCAAAGACTTATATGAATTATATCTTTGAGAATAATACGAGACATTCCCTCTCTTTACTGAGAGTGATAGATTCCTTGTTGTACACTCATATGTCCCCATGACAGGTATACTAAGGCCAATGAGTACATTCACAAATTCCATGGTTAGGATATGTACATTGTACTATCAAACCCTAATATCCCTAACACAGGACATCTATGGTGCCTCAGGTCTAAGGATCACTTGCATCATTGTAACCCTGAGTTGTTGTTTGACATGTAAGTAAAACTCCATTCAACAAACTCAATCAATGATCACATTCAGTGTACTTGTTCTCAAACAAGTACCCACAGGTTTGTCCTAGTGTCATTACACAAATGACTTGAGACTAGTCATTCTCCATATTGAGCAGACATAACCTGTGCTAGTCTATCCGGATTATTAATGCCCAATAAATAATCCTATGACTAGGAATATCTAAGAAAGAAATCTTTAACAATTTAAGTCTCCTAATCTCAACTCTTGAGATCTTATATTGACATTCCTTCTAAGGACTTATCATGAATATAATAACAGAAGAATACATGATAATCAAAAGCCCATATTATTAATGAATAATAATAATACATGAATCAACTTTATGTCCTAAATTACACCAGTGAGATTGGCTATTAGGGCATATTACTAACACGATTCCCATTTAAAATCTTCCAACGCCCGTAACTTGAGTAACGGCATAAAAGTGGAATCTTACCTGAAAGATTAGAAATAAATCTACATAAAAAGTTAATCTGGCCTAAAAACCTTTGTAACTCGGTCTTATTAGATGGAGGTCTAGCCTCTTGAATTGCTCGAGCTTTGTTCTTGTCTATTTCAATGCCTCTTTGGTGTACAAGATAGCCTAGAAAATTCCCAGCCTGCACACCAAAAGCACATTTGGCGGGATTCATTTTTAATCTGTATTTCTACATTCTTTCAAAAGCTTTTCTTAAATCTACTAAATGATTTTCAACTTCCTTAGATTTGACGACAATGCCATCAATATAAACCTCTATTATTTTCCCAATTAGATCGGGAAAAATCACGTTCATTACCTGTTGGTAAGTTGCACCAGCATTTCGTAGTCCAAATGACATCATTATCCAAGCAAACATACCAATTACCCCTGGAAATCTAAACGCGGTCTTATGAACGTCATCTTCACTTATAAAGTTTTGATTGTAGCCTGAATGAACATCCATAAAAGAAAGGATCTTATGATTGGCCACCAGATCTACAAGCACATCCGCAACAGGCATAGGATATTCATCTTTAGGTGTTGCTAGGTTTAGATTTCTAAAGTCTACACAAATACGTAATTTACCATTCTTTTTAAGTACATATATAATATTTAAAATCCATTCCACATACCTTATAGGTTTGATAAACCCGGCCTTCAGAAGCCTTTTGATCTCCTCCTTGATTTTGTCCGTCACCTCTTGAATCATGCGCCTTGGAGGTTATTTGCGTGGTTTGAATCTTGGCTTCGTCGGTAATCGGTGTTCCACAACTTTTCGGTCTAAGCCTGGCATCTCATGGTAGTTCTACGCGAAACAATCACGGTATTCTTTCAAAAGTAAAACCAACTTCTTCTTGAAATCTTCATCTAGCAATTCACTGATGAATGTAGATCTTTGTCATCTTCATCACCTAGATTGACCTCTAGCAATGGATCTTGAACATTTTCTTTGAGGTCTTCCATATTTGCTGGTGCAGGTTGAAGATCATCAATACCAAAACTGTCATGATCCCCGACCTCAATATCTTCTTCTAAAATACACTCGGTCTCTGCAACATGATAAAAACCTTCAAACTTGGCGTAGTCACTTAACCTCTGGGAAAGTTCCGCCATAATCTTCCCCATATTCCATTCTTTCGAGAGTTTATCCATTAAACTTCTTCCACAATATAGGTTAACTCCGGCCTTGGAGGCAGAATGTTACCAGGCCTGGAGATTTCTCACATCACCTTCTCAATGGCTAGTTTGGAGAATGACATGTTCATTGTAGTCAATCCCTTAGGCTTTCCATTTCTGTGACGGCCTACAAACTTGATAGACCCAACCTCCTCTCCATACAAATGTGCTTCAACAGCATTTGAGCCCGCAACAAATGACTTTTGATCTGCCCAAATTATTTCCACCTTGTTTCCATTCCATAAAATCATGCACTGGAGGTGTGAAGAAGGAATGCACCAATTAGAATGGATCCAGTCACGACCCAATAATGCATTGTAAGATGAGGATGTATCAACTACAAAGAAAGCGGCTATACACTCTTTAGTCCCAACCGTCAAAGACACGGGAAGAACGCCTTTAGTCTTCGTTACACTACCTGAAAAGTTGGCGACAGTAACATCTGTTGGAATCAAGTCTTTCTCAGTCTTGCCAAGTTTTTTCAAAGTGGAACTTGGCAAAATGTTCACTGCAGCTCCATTGTCAATTAGAACCCTTGATACCGGGCTCCCATCCATGTGCATATTAAGGTACAAAGGCCGAAGATGTTGGTTTATGGCTCTGGAGGTTTCTCAAAAACTATATTCTACACTTTCTCAATATCTCCGATCTCCATTATTTTCTCTACTTCTTCGATTAAGCACAAGACCCCATCTATTGACTTAGTTCCAACCGCGATCTCCTCTACTTCTTCTTTTGGTTTGGCTTGGAAAACAGCAGGTAATATAATGGTCACGTTACAGTCCATTACAGGAGGTAATGAACCAAACTGAATACATAAATTGTCCTCCGAGTCCTCAAAGCTGCAAATCTGATCTTCGTTTGTCTGTTTGGCCTTATCATCTTTTAGAAAGGTCTTTTGTGTTGAAACTGGTTCATCATCGATCTCATCAGCCATATGTTGAAAGGCCGGGGAATCAGAGGTCTGGAATGTCGGGCATGCCAGTAGTGTATCCGCCTTTGGTTTGTACCTGTTTTAGCTGCGCTGTCTAAAATTGAAAATAAACCATGAGTTTCATCAATTTTATCGTCTTTTTTGGTCAAAACCTTTAGCACCTGTCTTTTATCATCAGAAATTGATATTTTCAAGGTCTGGTCACCAGTCTTGACCTTAGAACTCTGGACTTTGTCAGAAATATGTCTTTCCTCAGCTCTTCGCCGTTGTAAACGTCTCTTTTGAGTTCTAGTTAGAGGTGTTGGAAATTTAGGATGTTGAAGCCGAATCCAAACCCCTGCTTTGGTTATTGGAGGCCTCACTGTTCTCGACCTTTGAGACTGAGTAAACTCTGGTTTCGGCATAGCTACATTTTGATAAGAAGGCTTTAGTCTCCATTCCCACATGTTCCAATGTTGAAAGTCAGGTCTGAATGTTGACACAAACCTTGGTTAGTGAATTAGCTGTCTCCTAGGTGCTCTAGTTTGTTGCCATGCAGGTCTATCAAACTATTTGATGACTGCAATGATTGCAGAGATTCTGAATTAGTTGAGCCCTAAAATTTCTAAAATTTTGCTTATCAAAATGATACATGGGTCGTTGTCCCATCCTAGGCCTCCGAATAAAAAGCTTGACCTGTATTTTCTCATTTTTAGGCTGTGATCCCAAAGATCTGAGATCGGTTGTAGCTACTGTAATTTCTGCAACAGGGAAAAGATCAATATCAACTGCCATGGCCTCTTTTTCTTTTTCTGGGAATTTCAAAAGGCCGCGGTCAATACACCCCTGCAATACATGGCGAAATACAACACAATCATTAGTGCCATGTCTATTAGATGCATGCCACTTACAAAAATCTTCTCCATCACGTGAGGATGATTTATAGCCATCTAAAAGTCTTATAAATTACACGGCCAATAAGTGATCAAAGATCTCTGAAGCCTTTGTGATGTCAAATGAAAACTTCTTAGCTGTATCCATCATATTCTTTCTTCTAGTTGGGTCGATTGGTACTTCAACATTTTTTCTAATCAATGATTTGCAAACAATAGGTCTATTACCAATTACTTCCGCTAAATCAACCTCAACATTGGGATCCCGAAAGTTGGTCCCATAGGTAGAAGACGACTTTTGTGCTTCTTCTTTTAACAATCTTTCATATCGAGCCGATAACTCGAATAGATCGTCAAATTCCATACCTTCAAATTTCTTTCTTAGCTCTAGGCCTAGACCGTTTTGAGCCAATCTCACAAACTCTGGCTTAGGTAAGAAAATGGTACACCTATTCCTAGCCTTTTTGAATCTGCTAATGTACTGTTCGGCGGGTTAACCAGATAATTGCCTAAGTAAAGAGAGGTCTGCCATTGTAACCTTGGGCTCCTGCCTATAGAGTTTATTATGAAATTTCTCTTCCATTTTCCACCAATTCAAGACTGAGTTAGGTGGCAGGCTAATGTACCATGTAAATGTAACTCCAGTTAAAGAGTTGCCAAATAGCCTCAGTCTTAAGTTTTCATTAATTGAGGCCTCACCACATTGAATAGTAAAACGGCCTATGTGTTCAATAGTAGACTAACCACCTTCTCCAATAAATAAAGTAAAATCAGGTACTTTATAACCCCTAGGAAACTCATTATTCCTATCAATCCATTCCGGGTAGGGTTTCCGATACACAGGTCTAGTCAGTCGCCTGTGTGTTGTTTGGCCTACGCATTCCTAGTCTAAGGAAATTTATTCATTCCGATCAGCCGACATATAGCCGGGATTATCACCCAAAGGTTAGGTTTCAGTTTGCCGGTTTTGAGGAAAGACCGGGAATATATACGACTTACTTGACGGCCTCCCATTTTGTCCCCGAGCATATGAGAATACCAGTCTTGAGAATTAGGTCTGAACCTATCATCATCTTCATATGGCTGTAGACATCCATTTTTGACCATGAGTATGATCATGAATGGTTGCCTGTGTTTAGAGATGAAATAGGGTGTTAAAACCCTAAGTTCCCAATTTTACCCTTTATGGGTAGTTAGTTAGAGGTCATTATCACATGTAGGTTTTTAGGTCAGATTGAGTCGATTATTTTTGCATTAGGTTTTTAGAGGGTCTAGGAACATCCCTGTAAAGTTTCATGGCATTCTGAGCCAGGCTTGATAGAAAATAAGGTCTTTTGTGACTTGAAGGGCAGTACTGTCCTTTGAATCACAAAAACCCTGAATGACTGTCGATCTTGTCTCGAATGGTCTCAAGGCTTTGGCATAGATATTTAAAGTGTGTTTGGTAGCTAAGTTAATCAGTGGCAAGGTATGTAGACCCTTCTGGCTCATGATTGGCTCTTAAGGCTCAAAAAGCCCTTTTAAGCCCAGATTAGGGTTTTGACCGGAAGCGACCAGGATTCGATATTTTTATCAAACCAAAGCCTTCAAAGGCTTCAAAAAACTTTCTTAAAATTTTTTAAAACTTGTTTCGAGAAGAAGAAATGATTTTGGGAGCAATCGGTTAGCAGATTTCAAAACCCTAATTTGGGCCCAGCAAGCCCTAAACAGCTAATCGGTCGAATTTTCCCTAAAACTTTGACCTTGGTCAATGCATTTTCACTTCAAACACTTCCTAAAACATGTAGAATTGAATCACGATGGTTTCGGCGCTTGAATCGTCAAATTTGGACTTAAAACGGGCCCGAAAAGCCGAAACCGGGTCGAAACGGACTGAGACAGGCCCACATAGGGCAATTTTGGGATGGAGGAACGATGACCATCCACCAAGGGACGGTCAACCGTCCATGAGGGACGGCCAACCGTCCCAAGGAGGATGGTCAACGATCCCAATAGCCAATA
>JAESVK010037204.1:1915-17356 GCA_017140935.1 Hamamelis virginiana
GTGTGCAATAAATAAAATAAAATAATAATAATTAAGAAAATTTACTATTGAAAATTTACCATTAGAAAATTTACTATTCAAAATTTTGGGGTCTCACAATTGGGCTATCAAAGTACCGAAGCTGACAAAAAAGAGCTGGCACAAAAAAGAAGGGAAAGATAGTTGGCCAAAGAAGAGAGACGAGTCCCTAACCTCACTCTGAAACTTTACCGACCCACTCTGAATGGGGCTTTTGTCAAAGAAGGAGATGATTTCCCTTATTGTGGGTTCCCTGAGCCTATTTACCTTGAAGATCAAAAAGCTAGAGTTCCTGGGTTTGAAATCTTCTTCAACACTCCATTACCTATCACTCCAACCGCCACCATGGCTGAAGAGCATACAGAATTTGACTGGTCTAACCATATCGATGAAGTCGCTATAGGGGCTATGTTCAAAGAGATCGCCTACATCGAAGAGCATGTTCATGAACCTAATCCTATCCACCTTATTGAAGACGCCACCAGTTCATTGACCAATTGGAGCCTTGAAAATGAGTCTCGAGTTGAAGATTCAGTTGAGGAAGAATCGCTCCCATCAAATGATAGCTTGTAGGATTTCTATATTTTCTTTCCATAGGATTGTAGAATAGTGCTTTTGTTTTTCAATAAAATCATCCTTCCTCTGTTAGGAGGCGAATGATAGTTTAGTTTGTGTTATCCCTCTTTTTTCATGATTAATAAAGTTTTCATTTTCTTCATTCTTCTCATTTGCAACTTGTTTCTCCTTTCTTTTATGGGTATGTATGGCATAAACATAGATCCTAGAGAGGATGTTCCCCTGAGTTTGAACAACGAAGGTAAGTGGAACATGCTCGACCTAATATGGATGAATTAATATCGATTAATTTAGGATCCGATGAATCACCTAAGATAATTAACATTGGAGCAACTCTATCATCACAAGAGCAAGAAAAATTGGTAGGATTATTGAGAGAGAATATAGAAGTTTTCACGTGGTCATACAAAGATATGCCAGGGGTTGACACCGACATAGTGCAGCATTTTATTCCAACTAACACGGGGGTTAAGCCAGTTAAGCAGAAGTTGAGAAGAATGAAGCCGGAGTGGGCACTTAAAATCAAGGATGAAGTAGTAAAACAGATGAATGCTGGATTTCTCCAAGTAGTAGAATACCCCGAGTGGTTAGCCAATATTGTACCAGTGCATAAAAAAGATGGGAAAGTTAGAATGGGCGTAGACTTCCGGGATTTGAATAAGGCGTGCCCTAAAGATAGTTTCCCATTGCCACACATAGATATCCTGGTAGATTGTACCGTTGGTCATGCACTATTATCCTTTATGGACGGGTTCCAGGGTTATAATCAGATAAAGATGGACCCTCAAGATATGGAGAAAACTTCCTTCATCACTCAATGGGGAACCTTCTGTTATAGGGTTATGCCCTTTGGCCTAAAGAACACCGGTTCTACCTATCAGAGAATGAAAACCACCTTGTTACATGACTGTAGACATCCATTTTTGACCATGGGAATGGTCATTAATGGTTGCCTATGTTTTGAGGTGAAATAGGGTGTCAAAACCCTAAGTTACCAGTTTTACCCTTGTGAGCAGTTAGATAGAGGTCATTATCGCATGTAGGTTTTTAGGTCAGATTGAGTTGGTTCTTTTTGTATTTAGTTTTTAGAGAGTCTAGGAATATCCCTGTAAAATTTCATGGCATTCTGAGCCAGGCTTGGTAGGAAATAAAGCCTTTTGTGACTTGAAGGGACAGTACTGTCCTTAGAATCACAAAAGCTCTGAATGACTGTCGATCTTGTCCCGAATCATCTCGAGACTTTGGCATAGATATTTAAGGTGTTTTTGGTAGCTAAGTTGATCAGTGGCAAGGTCTGTTGAGCCTTCTAGCTCATGTTTGGCTCTTGAGGCTCAAAAGGCCCTTTTAAGCTCAGAATTAGGGTTTCGACCGAGAACAACCAAGATTCGATCTTTTTATCAAACCAAAGCCTTCAAAGGCTTCAAAACACTTTATTAAAATGTTTTAAAACTTGTTTCGAGAAGAAGAAATGATTTCGAGAGCGATTGGTTAGCAGATTTCAAAACCCTAATTTGGGCCCGGCAGGCCCTAAACAGCTAATCGGTTGACTTTTTCTTAAAAATTTGATTTTGGTCAATGAATTTTCACTTCAAACACTTCTTAAAACATGTATAATCGAATCACGATCGTTTTGGCGCTTGAATAGTCAAATTTGGACTTAAAACGGGTCCAAAAAGTGGAAAAAAAAGCCGAAACCGGGTCGAAACGGGCTGAGATAGGCCCACATAGGGGAAAATTGGGCTCAAAGCTCGATGACCATCCACCTAGGGACGGTTAACCATCCTTGAGGTGAAAGAATACAATTAGGGAACGCAGCGGAATGTAGGATTTAAAAATTTTTCCCATTATATTCATCCAAGAATCTACTCAAACGATAAAACGAATCAAACAATTAATTAAACAAGAATTAAAAGCTTACTTGATATGTTCCTTTGCAATACTCTCTTCACTTTGATGATTTCCTCACGAAACTCCAAGCCCCAAAAATATGGTGACCTCCAATGATAGTCCATACGAACACAAGAGTTGATGAACTTTCTTGATCTTTCAACACATTGAAAAAGCAAGCATGAAGAGGGAGAGAGAGAGAGTGGCGGCTAATAGAGAGGGGGCCTCTTTGATGAGTTAACTTATTATCCCTAATAGGGTTCCCTCCTTATATTTAATCCATCTCCTCTTTTGGGGTGTTTGGTTACTAGTGCTAGCATGACCATTAACCCCATTTAGGTTACTAACACTCTTGAATTAGATATCCTTTTGACTTCTAATTAATTAACCATTAATTAATTAAAGTCAAACATATATTAATTAGATTGTACCCCTCTCACAAGTTCAAGAACCTCACTTATGTCCTTATGTGTGTGACCCATTGGGTTCATCCCAACCTAGTAGTGGCAGGGGACATCTCAATGTCTCCCAAAATAGAAACTTTCTATTTTTAGGTTCGATTGGAACAATTCCAATTTTGCCCTCAATGATAACTCTTATCATTAGGCCTTCACTAGTCATGAGTGACATCTAGCAATATGTTATGACGTACCCTAGGTGTGGGTGAATATAAGAACGTGTAAATGAACCCTTCGTGCTATAGATAATCCCTCACCAAACAATGTCTTGATTAAGTTAGTTGAGTATGGATTTATGTCAAACCCTAACTTAATCATATGTTACAAATTCACTAGAGTATAATCTCAATTAGGTATACCCTTGAAACAATTTTCTTGGTAACCTTCTTCTTTGGCCAAAGACTCTATTGAGATAGTATCTATGAACTAACTTAGACATTCGCCCTTTCATATTAAGGGTGGTGATCCTCTGTTGCACACTCACCTATCTTCATGCATATCTCACTAGAGCCAATGACCACCGATTACATCCTTATGGTTAAGGGTGTACGAGATACTATCAAACTCTAGCAATTCATACATAAGATAACAAGTGGTGTCTCAAGTTTAAGGATTACAATTATGACTATACACATGAGCAGCTTTTGACATTCAAATAGAATTCCATAAGCTGTACTCATATTGGTCACGTTCAGTGTACTCGTTCTCTAACAAGCACCCACAGGTTTACTATAGTGTCTCTACACAGATGGCTCGAGACTCACCATCCTCCCATGGAGCTAGTATAACTTGTGCTAATCTTAACGGTTTATAATCGTCCAAATATATAAACCTATGATCAGGAACTGGTTTAGGATAGATGTACTTGAGAGTTGTAAATCTCTCTATCTCAACACTTGAGATACTACTCTCTATCATACTATCCAAGGACTTTATCATGAACAGTAATCAAACACAAGTTTACATGATAAAATTAGCCATATCATTAATGAATAAAGTTTCATACATGAATATATAATGAAATATAAATCCCTAAATACAACTTAACAATTGGTTTTAGGGCACATATTTAACATGAGGGACAGCCAACCGTCCCCTAGTGGATGGTCATCCGAGCTTTTTGCCTTCAACTGCTATTTTTTAGTCTTTCTTCCATCTAGGACTCTTCCAAGGGTTGCCATGTGTCTAGCACGGCCTTGGGGACTTTGGGATGAGTTTGAAGACCTTGAAAGGCTGGATTATGACCCTTTGATCATTCCTAAGAGTTTTAATCTCAGCCATTGATCAATTTCAAGCTTCCCTATAAATAGAGAGCCCTGAAATCAGTTTTAGTAGATCTCATAAGGCATTTAAAGAGCCAAATTGGTAGAGTAAAGCCTCAAGGAATTACACCAACCCCTTAAGCAGCTTTAGTTGCATCTTTGAAGTCCTTGGAGTCCTTGGAGTTCAAAGAAGAAGCTAGGAGCAAGGGAGAAGGAAGCAAAAACGTTAGTTCAATTAAATATTGGGTTTGTTTGCATATTTCTTCTTCCATTTCTTCTTTTCTTCTTCTTCTTCTTCTTCTTCTTCTTCTTCTTCATTCTTCTTCATTCTTCTTCTATGTCCATACCATGCTAGGTATGGGTACCTAAGTTGGGTATTCAAAGGTTAGGATTAGTTGCATATAGGTTAGCATATAGATTTTCTGCATTTATAATTTTTATTCAAGTCTAGTTTGTTTGTTTTGAGTATGCCAAATTAGTATAGGCTAATAGGAACATGTTTAGGTTTGTTTATATCATTCATTTTTATGTTTAAGGTTTGAAATATCATATGAATTGTGTTCGAGGGAACAAACTAAGGTAAGTCCCTTCCCTTATGTTTAAAATTGGTGTTTTCAAGCATGATGCATGATTATTTTGGTTTATCATAGTAGGTTGCATATTAGGACATTTACACATCTTTTATTTATTCTTTTTAGGTTTTAAATCCACTTCTTTGGTTGTATTTAAATCTTCCAAGGTTTAAAGTAACCTTAAAGTAGATTAAAAATCATTTTTAGGATCCAAACTAACTTAGAAACATGCCTAGGTTCACATAGCTAACTTAGTTTGCATTTATGACATTTTTCATGCATAGTTTGCATTCTTTATTTGCATTTTTATGTATTTTCCAGAAATTTCAGCATGCATGATTTTAGTATTTTAGGTATTTAGATTAATTTAGGATTAGTTAGAGACCATAGGATTAGGGGGGTTACTTGACCTCACTTAGGACTGTCTTTTGTTGTAAGAACTATAATAACCATTGAGTTCTATCTAATTTAGGAGTCTATTTCGAGAAAAACTCTAAAAGTAAGTGATTTTGAAAGTGGTTTAATTGGAATGAAATTCCATCTTTTATACAAAAGTATTTTGATCAAACTCTCGAAGTTAGAGTCCTAGATAAGATAAAATTCTTTCGATTATGTGGTTCATTACATTAGAAGAGTCCTAAGTAATCGAACTACGTAGACTTTGATCTTTATCAAGAAATTGGTAAGGTACGTAGGCAGTCAATAGGGCGCAAGTCCAATCTTAGGTTGACTATGAGTCTCCTAAGGTCTTTAGGATTGTGTATACTTTTGTATTATCTGTTAGTATTATTATTATTATTCATATTTTTGTGGTTGATTAGATAAATAGTACTGTTGTGATAAGATTTTGATAAAGCCCAAACTTAATTAGGAGACCTTTAATTAGGGTGAGGTGGGTGCCTACAAGGAGTTCCTTGGAACCTTCCCATTTCATAACCTAGCCCCCGAATCCAACTTTGGTTCAAAGACTTGCTTTTTCTTAAACTATGGAGTCAACGTTTTATTGAAAATAAAACTCTTTTTGTGGTTTCCTTGTTCCCTAAAAATAAGGTGGCCACTCCCAGTTTTTTGCAAACACTTATTCTTTTTTTCAAAACCCAATCTTGAGTGGATAATAGAGAAGGATAAATGTGGATAATAGAGAAGGATAATAGAGAAAGATAAATTGAGACAGATAAAGATCATCCACAATCCACAATGATTAAGTGAACGGCCTCCAAAACCCCTTTGGTCGCTGGTTCACAGATTGGCGACTCCGCTGGGGATGTCGAGGGCTAAACTCCAATTAATTATTTTTGGGCTTTTCAATTTCTTAATTATTAAAATCAACCACTAGCATTTGCGTGACTGTTTGACTTTGATTTTTGCATTGTATGCGCATTGACTCTGCATGTTTAGGACGTTGTATGCTAAAGCCAATAATGAGCCTAGCCCTGAGCCCGATTTCTTTGACTCTCGGGTTCCATGTATGAGAAAGCCATGACTCTTCTCACCACGTACCCTCGGGTATATCAAACGGATCAATCATGTACTGTTGGACCCACGCGGCATTCCTGATGTCACATGTGGTTAGGTATATCGATTGGACTGAGCGAGTAAGGGACACTCAACCTACCATTTGCATTAGTCCATATAGACTGTCTCTAGAACACACACCCTATGTCACCTGATCACACACTATTGTAATGTTATGCTGCCGGAATTTCCCTTCGGTTTTGTCTGAGCCTTGATTGTGAAGTGTGTAGAACCATTAGGACCTGGATCTGTAGAACTAGACCTTTATGAAATACCCTGAACTCTTAAAGGATGTGTCCTCAAAGAGTCAAGGTACGTAATGAAGACTAGTACCCTATAGGTTCATGAGCTTAGGCCTGTGGTAATGTTACGCTGCCCGAATAGTGGTATTGATTTGTGAATCTTAGGAGAAAACGTGAAACGTGAGACGTAGGCTTTAGGCCCATGTATAGAAGATTTAGATCCGCTGTGAGTTTGAGATGTGGGTTTTAGGCCCATGTCAATTGGATAGAAGATATAAGCCTGTGGTAAGATTGAGATGTGAGCTGTAAGAATGAGATTCGTGCTTGGACCTTAGGCCCAGTTTCATAAGACAGAATGTGAGAGAGTGAGATTGATGTGTGGGCCTTGGGCCCATACTTTTGTGAGCATGTGAGATTGTCATTTTTCATCCTTTTTTCCTATTGGAAGCTCTCAGTTGATTCAAATCCTTTGCCATTTTTTTTCCAGCATTCTAACTTGGCGTCGTGATTCTAGTGGTCGGTTAATTAGCTTAAAAGGTTCATCCATTGATTCAAAAATGTCTAGTCATGAGGATCGTACCCCTATTGTTGCTGAATCTAATGGAAAAACAATGGATGAGAATATCGGGGCACTTTTTAAAGTAGTCCAAGAGTTAGTCCATCAGAAAGAAGAGGAGGATAAGATGCGAGCCCGTACTAATCCCCTATTTGATAATGATGAGGAGGGGTGTTTCTTTAAGCCTAAGGTAGTTGCTGAGCCCACCAAGTCTGGTACAGAATTTGTTCAGCCCGTTGATCTAGATAAGGAGTCCAAGCCCAAGGCCCCTGCCTTCTTTTCCACTAAGCCCATTTTGTTGAATAGTAAGGTGAAAGCCCTGGAAAAAGCCTTGAGAGATATCAGAAAATCCAATGATTTGGTGGACATGTCGTCTTTATCTTTGTTCCCTAAGGCCCGTATGCCCACTCATTTTAGGATGCCTGAGTTAGAGAAGTTCGATGGAATGGGTTATCCTAAAACCCATTTGAAGATGAATGTGAGGGCCATACACCCTCGAGGGGCTGACGATGACCTGATAGCCCAAATGTTCCATGAGACATTGGCTGGATCCGCTTTGAAATGGATTTTGTCACTGGATAAGTCTAGAATGAAGACATGGGAATATGTATGCATCGAGTTCAACAATCACTACAGGTATAACACGGAGGTTGATGTCACTAAGAGGGACTTTGAGACTACTAAGCAAAAATCTAGGGAAACCTTCTTTGCCTTCATCACCCGTTGGAGGGCCAAGGCTTCCAAAATGCCTAACCGACCTGAAGAAGAAGAACAAACCCGCTTGGTGGTGAAGAACTCGCTCCCAGTTTATCATAAACACCTGTTCTCTCAATACCTTCCTAATTTTCGAGCCTTACTCGCTGCTGGTACCCAAGTTTTGATTGCTCTGCAATCAATGTACTTATTGAGTCTTTGCAACTTTTTATTGCCAGATTTTACTTGGACTTTGTTATTTAATAGTCATAAACCATGAACTTATTGTTTTTCCCCGTGTTTTGTAGGAATTCTTCATAAAAGCAGTAATTCGAGCATTTTTTAGGTGGGTTCTCTGCAAACGTTCCCGAACGAAGCTACAAGTGGAGTCAAAGGGATGGAAAAACACTCAAAAGGATGCAAGGAAGCTCTTAGGCAACTTCTGGAAGCTGAAAAAGAGCCAACGAAGCGAAATAAGAGTGATTGATAGCCCACCTATCGATGGCCTATCGATAAGGGGTGCCTATCGATAGGCAGGCCACCCACCTATCGATAGGCAGTGATCCTGCAAATCCATTTTGTGACCCCTATCGATAGGCTATCCCTTGCCTATCGATAGGTGGGTCCTCGGGAGCCGTGCACGCGATTCTTAGCTGCTTTTTAAGTTATTTTTGGAGAGTTCAATTTTAGTAGGTTTGTTATACAGTATTTAAGTGAACTTTTCAGAGTTCTTTGGGACATCCAGAGAAAACCTAGCCTCTCCTACACATCATCTCTCTCTTTCATCCCTCAATCATCTCTCTCATACCATTCAACTGGGATTTTGGCTGCACATGGAAGGAACGAAGACCTCCGATGATTCAGTCCCGACTATGAGCAGCTAGACTCCCTTCCTCGGGTGTAGATGAAGCTTGGTTAGTGGTTTTGTTATGCATGTATTAAGGTTTAAGGTTTTGTAATGAGTTTATGACATTTGTACAACTTTGAGAGATTGCCATTTTATGCAATCCGTTCTTTAATGATTCTTTTATTTTTTTTAATATGAATGTTGTCTGTGATTCCATTCATATTGGTTGTGCAAAAGTATTGATTGAATACGTTTGAGTTCATTAGTTTGTCATACCTAACTAGGATAACATGTGCATGCTTCGCTTAATAGGTTATACCTTATTTGGATGAGTTTACTATATGAACATAATCGTAATATATTTTTGATGATTTATTCTTGTAGTTTAGATCACCATCGATCATAAACAATTGCGAAACCTTTACATTAATTATATGCATAATAATTTCCTAACTAAATTGGATTCGAAACCCGAGGTTTCTTTTAATTTGATTTAATCAACAGTTAATTTCATAGTTTTCATAAACAACCAACTCTTCAAATCAAGAAATCGTTTGGTAACTAAAATCGAATTCATAATAACTTCTCGTAACTCAGCCATTAGTCCCTGTGTTCGACACCCGTGCACTGATTACTTTTCTAATGAATTGAGGTTTAAGCACAAGTATTTTATAAATTTAAATCTTGATCACGAATAAGGAAATAACCTCCCTCGTTTGGTCCGATCAAATTTTGGCGCCGTTGCCGGGGACTATTGCACGGTTATAGAATTTACGATGAATTTTGTTTTAGTTGTAGTTTAGGATTTTATTTTCCTGTTTCTACTGATCTTCCCTTCTTCTCGATTCAGGTTGTTGACTTACAGGTTCGCTGAAGATTTTGCACGCTAAGGCCAAAAGCCAAATTGCTTTAAAAAAATAAAATTTTGCCCATGTGTCAAAGTTTTGGATAGGACCGCGTAAAGATTAGCAATCTGGACCAAGGGGAGTATCTTCTCATCTCAATTTAATTTTCATAATATATTGCATTCACTCATTGCATTCCATTCATCTGGAGGGTTATTTGCATGCACGGTAGAAGGTCTATGTCCTGTGACCTACAACCGCTTGACCTAGAGTTAGAAAGTACCTTACGGTCTCTTCGAGCTAGTCGACCTGATCTAGGGTCAGAATTTGATAATCCAATGGAAAATCAAGGTCAAGACCCACCTCGACCTGTTGTAGTTCCACAGCAAGTCCAGCCAGCACCTAGGATGATTAGAGACCACTTTATGCATGGTGCATTCACTCCACCTTCCTGCATTCAAATTCCCAATATTGAAAACGTCCAGTATGAGATTCGACATGCTACACTTCAGATGTTACCAACCTTCTATAGGTTAGATAGGGAGAATCCATACGATCATCTTACGGAGTTTTTTGGGATTTGTTCCACCATTAGAATTCAGGGCCTCATGATTGCTCTGCAATCAATGCACTTATTGAGTCTTTTCGACTTATTATTACCAGATTTTACTTGAACTTTGTTATTTAATAGTCATAAATCATGAACTTATTGTTTTTCCCCGTGTTTTGTAGGAATTCTTTATAAAAGCAGTAATTCGAGCACTTTTGAGGTGGGTTCTCTGTAAACGTTCCCGAATGAAGCTACAAGTGGAGTCAAAGGGAAGAAAAAACACTCACAAGGATGCAAGGAAGTACCTGGGCACCTTCTGGAAGCACAAACGAAGCAAATGGGGCATTTTGGAGTTAATCGATAGCTGGCCTATCAATGGCCTATCGATAAGGCTTGCCTATCGATAGCCAGACAGCCAGCCTATCGATAAACAGGGCAGATGTTTTCTATTTTGTGATCTCTATCGATAGGCTATCGCTTGCCTATCGATAGGGGGGTCCTCGGGAGCCGTGCACGCGATTTTTAACTGCTTTTTAAGTTGTTTTTGGAGAGTTCAATTTTGGTAGGTTTGTTATTCAGTATTTAAAGGAAATTTTCAGACTTCTTTGGTATATCCAGACCTAACCTAGCCTCTTTTACACTTCATCTCTCTCTTTCATCCCTTCATCATCTCTCTCGTACCATTAAACTTGGTTTTTGGCTGCACATGGAAGGAACGAAGACCTCCGGTGATTCAGCCCCGATCATGAGCAGCTAAACTCTTCTCCTTGCGTGTAGATGAAGCTTGGTTAGTGGTTTGATTATGTTCTGATTAAGGTTTAAGGTTTTGTAATAGGTTTATGATAATTGTACAACTTTGAGAGATTGCCATTCTGTGCAATCCGTTCCTTAATGAATCTTTTATATTTGAATATGAATGTTTTCTGTGATTATATTCATATTGGTTGTGCAATAGTATTGATTGAATACTTTTGGGTTCATTAGTTTGTTCATGCCTAACTAGGATAACCTGTGCATGCTTCGCTTGACAGGTTATGCCTTATTTGGATGAGTTTACTATATGAACACAAGTGTAATATATTTTTGATGATTTATTCTTGTAGTTTAGATCATCACTGATCATAAACGATTGTGAAGCCTTTGCGTTAATCATATGCATAATAATTCCCTAACTAAAGTGGATTCGAAACCGGGGGTTTTCCTTTAATTTGATTTAATCATATTTTTATGTTCTTTAGTTTAAACAAACAACCAACTCTTCAAAATCGAGAAATCGTTTGGTAACTAAAATCAGATTCAGAATAACTTCTCGTAACTCAGCCATTAGTCCCTGTGTTCGACACCCGTGCACTAATTACTTTTCTAACGAATTGAGGTTTTAAGCACGAGTCATTTATAAATTTAAATATTGATCACAAGCAAGGAATAACCTCCCTTGTTTGGGCTGATCAAATTTTGGCGCCGTTGCCGGGGACTATTGCACGGTTATAGAATTTACGATGAATCTTGTTTTAGTTGTAGTTTAGGATTTTATTTTCCTGTTTCTACTGATCTTCCCTTCTTCTCGATTCAAGTTGTTCACTTACAGGTCCGCTGAAGATTTTGCGCACTAAGGCCAAAGCCAAAATTGCTAAAAAATAAATAAAATATTGCCAAGGTGTCAAAGTTTTGGATAGGACCGCGTAAAGATTAGCAATCGGGACCGAGGGGAGTATCTTCTCATCTCAAGTTTATTTTCATAATATTTTGAATTCACTCATTGCATTCCATTCACCTGGGGGTTATTTGCATGCACGGTAGAAGGTCTGTGTCCTGTGACTTACAACCGCTTGACCTAGAGTTAGAAAGTACCTTACGGTCTCTTCGAGCAAGTCGACCCGATCTAGGGTCAGAATTTGACAATCCAATGGAAAACCAAGGTCAAGACCCACCTCGACCTGTTGTAGTTCCACAGCAAGTCCAGCTAGCACCTAGGATGATTAGAGATGACTTTATGCCTGGTGCATTCACTCCACCTTCCTGCATCCAAATTCCCAATATTGAAAACGTCCAGTATGAGATTCGTCATGCCACACTTCAGATGTTACCAACCTTCTATGGGTTGGATAGGGAGAATCCATACGATCACCTTACTGAATTTTTAGGGATTTGTTCCACCATTAGAATTCAGGGCCTCACTGCTGATGCCATAAAACTCCTTTTGTTCTCGTATTCTCTACGAGATAAAGCCAAGACCTGGATTAACACCCTTAGGACCACAGAGCCTGTCACCACTTGGTCTGACCTTCAGACATTATTTCTGGCTAGGTTCTACTCTATTGGTCGTACCACTCAAATGAGGTATGCTATTACCCATTTCGTTCAGAGAGAGGGCGAGTCATTTCATGAGTCATGGGAGAAAATGAAGGAACTCCTTCGATTGTGTCCTCATCATGGTATTCCTGATTGGCAAGTTGTCCAGTCGTTCTTCCAGGGTTTATGTGCTAAGGAAAAGAGTCTAGTGAATTCTGCTAGTGGAGGTGCAATTTTAAGGAAGAGTGCCGAGGAGGCATGGGATTTATTTGAAATTCTCAGTGAGGATTCTGTCATTATGGCATCGATGAATCAAAATGATAGAGGTTCTTCTTCAACCTCTAATTCAAGGAAGGGTGTTTATGAGTTAGAGAGTACCACAGTGATAAACCAACAAGTGGCGGCATTGTCTGTGAAAATGGATCAACTGCTTGCTGCTCAAGGTCAACCACCTAGGACTTTTCCTTCATCTGTTACTCCAGTGAGTGCGGTGTGTGACATGGCTCCCCAATATCCCCAATAGTAGTCATGACACTCTGTCGTGTCCTATGGCTCCCCAATATCCCGAGTTTGTCCAGGAACAGGTCCATGCAGCCCAAGGGTTCTCTAACCCAATGAATGATCCTTATTCGAATA
Source organism: Hamamelis virginiana (assembly GCA_017140935.1). Taxonomy (NCBI): domain Eukaryota; kingdom Viridiplantae; phylum Streptophyta; class Magnoliopsida; order Saxifragales; family Hamamelidaceae; genus Hamamelis; species Hamamelis virginiana. The sequence continues at coordinate 14,865 of JAESVK010037204.1, forward strand.
ATTATAATCCAGGATGGAAGAGTCACCTTAACTTGCGGTGGTCTCAACCTTCCCAAGGGACAGTAAACCAGTTCCAAGGGTCGAGTAATACCTATCAGCAAGCTCCTAGGTCCAACTTCCAAAGGGGTAATTCTAATGTTGCACCACCTTATAGACCACCTCATCTTCAGTCCCAATCTCAAAACTAAAGTGTCAACCCATCGCAAACACCTCAAAGCCAAAGGAGTAGTGGTTTCGAAGAGCAAGTTCTTAAAGCTCTTAAAAACATTGAAGCTAATAGTCAACTCCTGAGTTCTCATTCACAATCCATTGCTAAGTTAGAGACTCAAGTTGGGCAAATCGCGGCCACCCTGAGCCGTCAAGAGGAGGGAAGACTTCCGAGTCAACCCATCAATAACCCTTAAGGAGCGCACTTAGCTGAGAGTTCATCTTCACAGGACTCTCATGAGGATGTAAAAGCGGTCACTACTTTGAGGAATGGAAAAGTTGTTGATAATAAGGTTGAGGAGAGAGTTAATGAGGATGGGAATGTGTCTAGAGTTCCTAAGGTTGGGGAAGTGAGTGAGAAGAAAAAGAGTGAGAATGAAAAAAGGAAGGGGGTAGTGAATGAGCCTAAGAGGGATAACTTTCCCTCAAATTCCGATGACCCATTGGCATCCTATGTGCCAAAGGCTCCATTCCCATCGGCGTTAGTTGCGCCTGTAAGAGGAAAGAAGAAGGGAGCGTCTTTGAGTGAAATGTTAGAAGTTTTTAAGCAAGTGCACATTAATCTTCCACTCTTAGATGCCATTAAGCAGATCCCTTCATATGCCAAATTCTTGAAGGACCTATGTACTCAGCAGCGCAAGAAGCGTGTGCATTTCGCTAAATCAGCGGTCCTCTCGGATGTGTCAAGTGCTGTGGTTCAGTACCACGTCCCTGTCAAACGTAAAGACCCGGGTACTCCGACTATTCCATGCTTCTTAGGGAGTCACTATGTAGACTGGGCTTTGATTGATTATGGGGCCAGTGTGAATGTTCTTCCATACTCTGTGTATGAGAAGATGGAGCTCGGTGAGCTCAAACCTACACCCACCGTGTTACAGTTTGCTGATAGGTCCACCAAGGTTCCTAAGGGTGTGTTACAGGATGTGTTAGTTAAGATCGAGTCATCTGTCTTTCCGGCCGATTTTATTGTTCTAGATATGGAGCCTGTAAATACCACTAGACCCCAAATTCCTGTCATCATAGGTAGACCTCTTCTTGTGACTGCAAATACAGTCCTACATTGTCGGTCGGGTATCATGTAAGTTTCATTTGGCAATATGAAGGCTAAGCTTCAAGTGTACCATGCTGTAACGCACCCTCATCAATTTGAGGAGTGCTCGTTTGTAGATATCATTGACCATGACGTAGAGGAGGCTTTGCCTTTTATTCTGTCCCAGGATCCATTAGAGTCATGTCTGGCACATTTTAATTATGAAGATTTTTATATTGACCAGTCTATTCTAGAGGTGAATCAGATTCTCGAGTCAACTCCTGCATTAGGCAACCTACCTTGGAAGCCTAAAGTCGAGGCCTTGCCTCAATTGTCTAGTACCTCCATGCCTACATCTCTAGAGGTTGCCCTGAAACTTGAGTTGAAGCCTTTACCGGCTAATCTTAAGTATAAGTTTCTAGGTGCTAATGACTCTTTTCCGGTTATCATTGCTTCTGATTTGAGTATAGAGCAGGAGTGTAAGCTCATAAAAGTTCTAGATGAGAATAAACAAGCCATAGGATGGTCGGTTGCTGATCTTAAGGGTATAGATCCGTCTATTTGCATGCACCGAATCCATCTTGAGGAGGGAGCTATGCCTTCACGGGAAATGCAGCGAAAGCTCAATCCCAACATGAAGGAAGTGGTTATGAAGGAAGTCGTGAAGTTGTTGGATGCGGGTATAATCTACCCCATCTCTGATAGTGCTTGGGTAGCTCCTACCCAAGTTGTGCTTAAAAAGTCCGGTATCACTGTAGTTGCAAATGATGAGGGTATTCTAGTCCCTACTCGAGCTACCACTGGGTAGCGAGTATGCATCGACTATAGGAAGCTTAATTCTAGGACTAGGAAGGATCACTTTCCACTTCCGTTCAATGACCAAATTCTAGAAAAACTTGCGAGGCAGAGCTTTTATTGCTTTTTAGATGGTTATTCTGGATATAACCAAATTGCAGTATACCCCGAGGACCGAGAAAAGACCACCTTTACTTGCCCTTTTGGCACTTTTGCCTATAGGCCCATGTCATTCGGCCTATGCAATGCTCCTAGCACATTCCAACAATGCATGACGGCCATTTTCTCTGACATGATTGGAGATTTTCTAGAGGTTTTTATGAATGATTTTTCGGTTTTTGGTTCATCTTTCGATTCATGCCTCTCTAATCTTTCCAAGGTCTTAAAGTGTTGCTGTGAAACCAATTTGGTCCTGAGTTGGGAAAAGAGTCATTTTATGGTTCGTGAAGGTATTGTCTTA
>JAESVK010037226.1:526-17135 GCA_017140935.1 Hamamelis virginiana
TGTATTCATAATCTTTTTGGGACTTCCTTCTTGTAGTTGGAAGAACCACCATACATAATTACTATATTGAGCATTTTATAACATAAATTGTATAATTGATATTCAATGGGCTTCTGACCCAAGTTCCGCTCATTCCACCAAATTAATTGCGTTTTTAACTAAGCTTTATTAAATTACTGCATTTTCGCTTCGACCCAATCGGAGCATTTCCACCAACCAATTTAATTGACAATATTCTTTTCACTTGAATTAATTCTAAAAAGTCTTTTATTATAAACCTGCATTTCCCAGTGGTTCGACACCCGTGCTCACTAGTCACAATCGAATTGAGATTATCAGTCACGCGGTTTTATAAATTAATTAATCTTGAACACTGACAAGGAATAATCTCCCTTGTCTTTGAAGCGATCAGATGGTCGGTCTTCTGAATGAACTAGAGATCCTTGGATCTGATATTGATGGGGATACCCAGGTCGATATCATTCTCCAATCGCTGCCAGATTCTTTTAAGCAATTCTGCCTGAATTATAACATGAATAATCTTCATTATTCATTGGCACAACTGCTTAAAGAACTCATGTCAGTCGAGGGCCTCATCAAGAAGCCATCTACTGCACTAGTGACTGAAAAAGGTTCTACTTCTAAGCCGAAAGGTAACAGGAAGAAGAAAAAGGTTCAGAAACAGGGTAAAGTTCCTCAGACAGCTCATGGGCCTCAGGGTGGAGTGAAAAAGCACAAGGGCAAGTGTTTTCACTGCAAGCAGTCAGGACATTGGAAGAAGCAGTGTCCAGTTTATCTCAGCAAAATGAACAACCAAGGTAAATCTTTTTCACTAGTTGTTGAGACATGTTTAGCGGTGTTATCTACCAGTACCTGGTGTGTAGATACGGGAGCCACTAACCATGTTTGCAATTCTTTGCAGGGGTTCCAGGAAACCAGGCAGCTAAGTGATGGGGAGATTTATCTTTATATGGGCAATGCTACGAAAGTGGCAGCAGTTGCAGTTGGAGATTTTTATTTAAATTTTGGTAGAGACAGAATATTGATATTAAAGGATTGTTTTTATGTACCTTCCATTAGAAGGAATTTGGTTTCAGTTTCTAGTTTGGTTAAAGACGGATATTCTATTTATTTTGATAATTTAGTGACTATTAAATTTAATAAAAGTTTTATCTGTTCTGGTTCATTAGTAAATGATCTTTATATTATTAATCCTGTCTCTCCAAAACTGCAACTTAATGAATTGAATAACACTAATTGTTTACCATGTAAGAGAAAGGAACCTTCTGAAATGAACCAAACATATCTTTGGCACTTACGCCTAGGTCATATTAATCTAAAACGGATTTCAAGACTGGTTCAAAATGGACCATTAGGTTCATTAGAAGTGGAGGCACTTCCAGTCTGTGAATCCTGCTTAGAAGGTAAGATGACCAAGCGGCCTTTTTCGGCTAAAGGCTATAGAGCCAAAGAGCAATTGGAATTGGTTCACTCTGATTTGTGTGGACCCATGACTATCCAGGCTAGAGGTGGCTTTGAGTACTTCATGACCTTCATTGATGACTACTCAAGGTATGGATACATTTATTTGATGCGCCGTAAGTCCGAAGCTTTTGAGAAATTCAAAGAGTATAGGGCGGAAACGGAGAAGCGTCTGGTTAAAAGTATCAAGACACTACGATCTGATCGTGGTGGCGAGTACCTCTTAAGAGAGTTTACTGATTATTTATCAGTAGAGGGGATTACATCTCAGTTGTCTGCACCTCGTACGCCACAACAAAATGGTGTAGCAGAGAGAAGGAACATAACTCTTATGGATATGGTGAGATCTATGATGAGTTGTTCAGATTTACCTGATTCATTCTGGGGATATGCACTTGAAACAGCAGCATATATTCTGAACTTGGTACCAACTAAGTCAGTACCTACTACTCCCACAGAACTTTGGACTGGGCGTAAGCCTAGCCTGCGACATGTTCGGATTTGGGGTAGTCCAGCACATGTGCTAAAAGGGAAAACAGATAAGTTGGAATTGAGAACAGAAGTTTGTTTGTTTGTTGGATATCCTAGAGGAACGAAAGGTGGTTTATTCTATAGTCCTAAGGATCAGAAGGTCATTGTTAGCACCAATGCCCGATTCTTAGAAGAAGACTATGTAATGAACCACAAGCCCAGAAGTAGAATTGTTCTAGAAGAAATGAGAGGAGATAAACCAGTACAAACTTCTTCAATACCTGTAGTACAAGAGGAAACACCACATGAAAGTGTTCTTGACATCCCATTGCCTCGTCGGAGTGGGAGGATTGTTGAGACTCGTGCTGATACTGAATCTTGTGGTCCTACCATCAACATGCCGGTTTCACAACCAGAGCAGCATGTCCCTGATGGTACACAAGGATCAACATCTGCACAGCATACCACTGATAGTTCACAGCCACAGGAAGTGTCCCGTCGTAGTGGGAGGGTTATTCGTCGACCTTTACGGTATACCCTCTTGGGAGAGTCATATGACAGGATCCCTGATGAGCTAGATACTGATCCTTGTAACTATGATGAAGCACTTAAAGATAAAGATGCAGATCTTTGGCAAAAGGCTATGAAATCTGAGATGGAGTCCATGTACTCTAATCAGGTCTGGGATCTTATAGAACCACCTGAAGGGATAAAACCCATCGGATGCAAGTGGATTTATAAGAAAAAGAGAGGAGCAGATGGAAAGGTTGAAACCTTTAAGGCTAGGCTTGTAGCAAAAGGGTTTACTCAGAAAGAAGGGATCGATTATGAGGAAACTTTTTCGCCGGTAGCCATGCTTAAGTCTATCCGGATTCTCTTATCCATTGCAGCTCATTTCAATTATGAAATTTGGCAAATGGACGTCAAGACAGCATTTTTTAATGGGTATCTTGACGAGTGCATCTATATGATGCAACCAGAAGGTTTTATAGCAAAAAGTCAAAAGCACATGTTGTGCAAGCTTAAAAAATCTATTTATGGACTTAAGCAAGCATCTAGGTCTTGGAATACTCGTATTAATCAAGCCATTAAATCTTATGGTTTTGATCAATGTCCTGATGAGTCCTGTGTGTACAAAAAGTGTGATGGAAGCGTGGTGGTGTTCTTAGTACTATATGTGGATGATATCTTGCTCATTGGAAATGATGTAGGGGTGTTATCTTCAGTAAAGGTATGGTTATCCAGCCAGTTCGATATGAAAGACTTGGGAGAAGCCAGTCACATTCTTGGGATTAAGCTTTTGCGAGATCGCAAGCAAAGGATGTTGGGCTTATCTCAAGCTACTTATATCGATCAGATTCTTGCCCGCTTTAGCATGCAGGATTCCAAGAAAGGTTTTCTTCCTTTCAGGCATGGAATATCTCTATCCAAGGATCAGTGTCCCAAAACATCAGATGAGATAGAGAAAATGAATGCAGTTCCTTATGTATCTGCAGTAGGAAGCCTCATGCATGCAATGCTTTGCACTAGACCTGACATTTGCTTTGCTGTTGGCATGGTCAGCACATATCAGTCTAACCCTGGGCAAGAACATTGGACAGCGGTAAAACATATAATCAAGTACCTGAAAAGGACTAGAGATTATATGTTGGTTTACCAGGCAGATAGTCTAATACCCTTAGGGTACACAGACTCAGACTTTCAGTCAGATAAAGATTCCAGAAAGTCTACCTCTGGTTATGTGTTTACCCTAGGAGGTGGAGCCATTAGTTGGAGGAGCATCAAGCAATCTTGCATTGCTGATTCCACCATGGAGGCCGAATATGTGGTAGCCTCTGAGGCAGCCAAGGAGACAGTTTGGCTCAGAAACTTCTTATTGGATCTAGGAGTGGTTCCTTCAATGCAATTGGCTATTACACTTTATTGTGATAATAGTGGAGCAGTTGCTAACTCAAAGGAACCTAGGACCCATAAGAAGGGAAAACACATTGAGCGCAAGTATCATCTGATTAGAGATATTGTACAAAGAGGAGATGTAGTGGTGACCAAGATAACATCAGCAGACAACCTGGCAGATCCTTTTACAAAGAGCTTACCAGCTAAGACTTTTGATAGACATGTAGAGAGAATGGGAGTGAGATGTGTGGCATCATGGCTTTGAGTCTAAGTGGGAGATAAATTATAACTGCACTCCCTAGCTTATTCAAAAATAAATTTCGAGCTCTTTGTTATTAAATACTTATTAATCTCCCCACGTTAAGATTACAGATACCCGTTGATTAAATTAAATTACTCACAATATAATTTAATCAACATCTATTAATTTCCTTGAGACCTTCCACTTAACTTATTTGATATGTCGGATACAAAATCCACCTGCAGGGTTTGACATAATCAAAACTTATAAGTATCCTCAAGGGGGTATCATCAATCCCTATACCAGGACGTGGATTCCGTTAATAATAAATATTCACCATACAATTAATGCAGTTATCCAACTCATCGAGATTATTGACCTATAAAGATCTCACTCTTTATGAATCAAAATAACTAACAATAAATGCACGTGTCCATTAATTATTTCGGGATTAAGAGTATAAGTATTCATAATAAGCATGAGGTATTAATTATTTTATGTGTCAGTATAAAATAATTACCTCAATACGGTCCCATTCAATACACACAAGTGTACTAGCACAAGAAGTTGAAACTAAACCATTCCCCGTAGTCAAGACAGACCTACTGAAATCATGTGCTACAATCTTACCGATGGTGTGTCCAACTCCATCTCAGATTGTGAACAATATGCTTATATTCTACAAGAACAGATGATCTGATCTTCTGTGTGTAAGCCGAACTCTACACACCAGATCATCTACTATATAGAATAAAAGACACACATGCATAATATTAGAAGATAATATAGTGCAAACATAGCTCATACAAATTCTCATTTAATATGCAATATCAGAATTCATTAATAAATAAATACTAAGGTCGATTACATAAAAACATGGCTTTTAGTACATAGCCCTAACATGTTCAAGAACCAAACGGAAGCGACTGAATTGAACCACACCGAATCAAACCGTCTAATTTGGTTGGTTTTCTAATAGTCATGATTCATAATGGTTTTAGAGGGGTGCTAAACCGACTATGCGGTTTGGTTCTCGATTGGGACTTTGTGAACCGAGAGGATATCCGAACCGGCCGAATAGAATAATAAAATATTTGTTTCGGTTCATATTGGGTGTTTGTCTGGCTTTGGCCCAAAAAGTTTGTTGGATAAATTAATTGGCACATGCTTAGCTTAAGTTTGCTTAGTAAGAAACTTTCTCTCTAGATGTTCTTGGGTTTAAGGGCCGTTTATTATTCTCTAGATGTTCTTTTATTTATCCAAAGAAAAGAAAGTATCTCTTTTTTATTATGTTTTTGGAATGATATGGGGTTGAATTGTGTAATGAAAACAATTTAATACATTACTACAAAAAACATTTTTAAGGATGGTTTTAAATCGTCCTCTTAAATCTAAGAGGACGGTTTTAAATGTGTCATCATGCTCGATTATAAATCATAAATTTAAGAGGACGGTTTTACACGTGTCCTTAAAAATATGATTTAAGGGGACGGTTTAAACCTGTCCTTTAAAATTTTTTAGGAAACTTGTAAAACCGTCCTCTTAAATCATATTTGTAAGGACAGTTGTAAAACCGTCCCCTTAAATCTATGATTTATAAAAAAAAATGTATAAAGTTTTGTATTCCTAATTGAACCTATTGTATGGAAGCTTACTAAAGTTATATTCATTAAGCCTATAAAATCTAAATAATTCACAAGAAATGAAAATATAATCAGCATTACATAAAGATACTATTACAAACCCGTCCCAATACCATTTGTACTTTTAAAAAGAGAAAAATAAACTACTAAAATTTTCTCTGTCCAAGCTTCAACTTATATGCATATATTTATTCAAACTTAAAAACAAAACAATAACTTATGTAATTATGACTTTAAACTTTATTACTACTAGAGTAAAGCAATTCGAGAAAGTTTTAGGAATTCAACAACCTTAAAGAAAAATTGTACGAAAATATGTATATGGAGAAATGTACATGTGTTTTTCTACATCTATTATTGGTATAGAAATGCATGCTTTATTTTCAAGACAAAAATTCGGCAGCATTTCTTCTATTTTTACAATATTCCTAAATTTTTACCTGTAAAAATAAAAGTTTTTAGAACTTATATAATTATATCCAAACAACATTACAATCTTGCAAAAGTACGAAGTTAAACCTTAATTAAACAAATGTATATCAGAAGCACAACAACTAGAAGAATAGTATAAGGATGCAAAAATGTCTTTATTAATCTTGCAATAGAACGAGCATTAGAGATAGAGAAAATCCAAAACTTTAAAAGATTCAAGCAAATCAAAGCTTTAAAAAAAATGAAGAAAAGAACTTGACCAATGTAAGCTAGGCCCTAAGCTGATAAAAATACATAAAACCAATATATTACCTTATTTTTTACTGCAAAACCTTGGAATCGGTGGTGCTGTACAATCAAATTTGTCAAAACCTGATAAAATACTGCCAATGCACCACACACACACACAGAGATATAGATAGAGAAGATCAAGCAAAATTCTGGGAGTTATGCAACACCTAATTTCAAATAACAATTACTCATTTTTATCAACCATTCGATTTAGTGTAAAGAGTAAGAAAGTTATGTAACACCTAATTTCGTATAACAAAAGTTCATAGGTTTCAGATTCCCTTAGCATTTCATTTTGATCCCTATAAAGAGTTTAAGCATGTTGTTGTTTCGAAACATAAAACTATGGAGTCCAGCAGCATGCACATTTTTAAACTACTAAAAATTAAACCTCATTATGTGATTTATCATCCAGACTTCCAACATGTCATTATCCATCTGCAAGCAAACCAAACAGGTATGCCTTATACCTAGCATATATTAGAGAAAAAATAAGTTTAAAAAGTACCTTGTGCAGCATCGACCGAGTAGGGATCCACCTGAAAGGAATCGTTCGAAATACATGGAACGTAGCGGAAGACAAAATAAAATTTTTTATAAAGTTGATTCCATCATCAAACATCCAAACCATTGATCGTACAAGCATAGGGACATGTGATTTACAAAACAAGCATATATATATTTATCAAACATAAATAATACTTACTTGATTAGCCTTTCTGTGATAACCCAAAAAAATTGTAAATGATTATTTTTGAGATTATCTATGATTTTGTGGTGTTTTGTAAATGTGGAGATTTCATATTTTGAAGTGTATTATATAAATTGAGAAGTTTGAAAAAAAAAAAATTCTAAAGTGTTGGAGGAAAATTCTAAATTTTTATATAAGTTGAAGGACCTCTTGCAAAATAAAGGAATTTAATTTTTCAATATTGCAAGTCAGCCCCTAGTCTCTCTTTTTAAACTCGTAGCTGGCTTCTTCCCATTACACATTCAGTTGTGAAAATTTGAGAGAAGTTGAGAGCCTAAGTGTGAGACCACCGGAGTGTGACCGGAGTCTGGCCGGATTTCTGCTCCTTGGCCATAGCAAGGTGAGTTCCTTGCATATGTTTCAAATTTTCTGCTCTCTTTCTTCTTCTATTTCAAATCTGAAAAAGTTGTGGCTTGATGGTATCATGTATACCAGTTCAAAGGTTTTGAAATGGTTTCTCAAACATTTATGGCTGTCTGATACTGCGTTTCTTACTTTTAATAACTTTTATGAAAGAATGCGGAACTATTGAAACTAAAGCTTACCTGGAGCTCCCCATCTCCGTGGGACCTGGTAGGTTTTATCTTCATCTGGCACTGGGTCGTATTCCCATTCACCGAAAAAAGCCAGGAATCGCTTGTCCCATTCTTTCTCGTGTGATGGAAAATTAAAGATTATGCATAGTGGAGGCTCTCCAATTATGTTGACTTCTGATAAAGCAGCAGCAGCTCAAAACTCAACAGCTACTCTAACTGATTCTGGCAATATCGTGTTGACGGAGTTGAATCCATATAGTAGTTCCAGTAGGAGGGTCTTATGGCAAAGTTTTTATTACCCGATGGACCGACACCCTTTTGCCAGGGATGAACTAGGCACCAACTTTAAAACTGGCCAAAATGGTTACTAACATCATGGATAAGTGGAGAAGTTGCTATCCCAGGAGCTTTTTCTCTTGAATGGAATGGCACTTTTAGTGGTACAGGACAATTGGTCATGAGACTCCGAGGGGACATCTATTGGACTAGTGGGATATTAAACAATCAGACTCAAATCATTGAGAATATTCCTTGTTGGACTACAAATTTTGGTGATGATTTTGGCTTTGTTTCTAATGGGGATGAGAGTTACTTCAATTATTCAGCTGGACTTAAGGGTACTACGTACTGGGTGTGTATTGAGTTCAGAGGGGAAATTATATGACACTAATCAAAATTCTCCTGTGCCAAGTTATATATTTCATGAAAATGCCTCATAACGGGGATGTGCAGTGAAAAATCTGCCCACATGCAGGAGTGATGGTGAAAGGTTTGAGCTAGAATCAGGTTTGTGGGAACCATTTCCAAACCGCCTCAAATACCAAAGGGTCCAAGCCAAACAAGCCTTATGTGGGCCCCATAGCACCTTTACTTGTGCATCACTCAAGGGATAAGGCCCCTTCCCCCAATAAAGCTTTGTCAGACAAGCTTTATTGGGAAGACCAAGCCTTTAAGGCTAGAAGACAAGTATTATTTACTGGCTAAGTCTCCAAAACGAGATATTTCACAAATATCCCACCTATTTAAGGTGGTCTCCTCCACAATAACAAGGTACGCACACTCACGCTAGCTCCTCTCATTTTCATTTATAACCATGCCTTATACTAACTTTGGCATCGGAGGGTCTTTGGCAGGCCCCACACCGGGGTTCAGCTTCGCATAGGAACGCAGCCTTGCATCCAGCTCCCCAACTCAGAATCTAGCTCCATAACCGCAGGTCCGACAGATTCAACCACATAGATGAAGGAATAGAGAAAGGGAACACATCAAATATCATTTACAAGGGTGGTGCTAGCTTACCCAAAGTCTGGTTCACCACATTGGCGCCGTCTGTGGAAATTCGCTTACTAAAAGCCATGTTTGTTCTTCCCTTCTTCTATTTTTATCCATAAAAGAGAGTTGCAAAACATGAATAGCTGCAGTTCGCAGCTCGCAGCTCCTCAGAGGGAGCATGATTTCTTTTTCATTTAAACGGTTAAACGTCTATTTAGATAAGTTCTCAACTGCTTTTATTTATGGTTTGATATAAACTCAGAACACCTTCATGAGCACAATCAGACGTATATTTGTCAAACTAGCTTGATGCATGTTGAACATCCTTTCATGATATAATCAACACCATTTTGTCTGCTCTCGAACAGCTCATATCACTTGAGGAACCTTTGATTCTACATATAAATCGTATATCCTCATGCATGGTGATATTCTAAACAGGCTTTACTAGCCAGCCTACAGTTTATATCGAAACCAAGCACCGGCATATTTAAATATCTAGGTGCACCTTCGCAGAGATAGACTGATAAGCATGGATCAAATCAGATACCAATGTCTTTTCTTCTGTACCTTCACTGACAAATTTTTGGGCCCAAGAAAAAGTTATGTCCCCTGTCACACTACACTGTTGCTGTATCAAGTACTTTAAAAATAAAGTAATAAAGCACTTTGAAAAAACGGGCCCCGCCACTACGCATTTGTAAAAGCATTCAGATAGCCTTCGTTGCACTGACCGACTCAGATTCTCATTATGGAAAGGCAAGCAAAAATAAATAGATTTTTGTGCCACATTTATACAAATTGACTTTCTATGGAAATCAAATTTTGCCATTAAAATTGGGTCAACTGCACATGATTACACAAAGCTTACCTTGTTTGGTTTGCCAAAAGCTGCTCGCCTTTTATTGGTTTGATAATTGCTGGAAAGAGAATCTGCTATTTCTTTTCCTCTCTATTTCTACTTTTTGCAAGTCAGAATCCTTTTATAAATTGGGGTAGACAATACAAATTTGCCATTAAAGAGGGGGAACCCACGCCTTTGTACTATGGTAAAACACATTGATTTTGTCCAGCCACATTTTGGCACACATGTTTTCATCTTGAGCAAACCTTCAGCAATTTGAAAGCATATAACAGACTCACCGTCTGCATCCGACCGAGGTGGTTTTCGTAATTCGTGTGCACACTTGCACCTTTTCATGACAAAAAGCGATATTTTATCAAATCTCTGAATATTATTTCAATTTTGTTAAAATTGCTGCTCCGCCGAGCATCTCATGTTTGGTGACACTATTTACGAGTCTTACAATGAGAAAATTGATATCTCTGTCAGTGCATGGGACACCTAGTCCATTACACACGGCCTCCATACAAAGTTGAACACATTTTGACCGTACATGCAACATTAAATACGTGTGACAGACTTACTTTTGGGTTTTAAGCATCCAGCCAAAGCAGTTTTTCGAAATTCGTGCCTCTATTTTCACAATCTTTCCTTTTTTCTGCAAAATTATTTTATTTAATTTTTCTCACTGTGAACCAGCTGACCCGGATCGGGAGGCCGTTCACTTTTGAATCATTGTGGATTGTGGATGATCCTTATCCGTCTCAATTTATCATTCTCTATTATCCACGTTTATCCTTCTCTATTATCCACTCAAGATTGGGTTTTGAAAAAGGATAAGAGTTTGTAAAAAAACTGTGAGTCGCCACCTTATTTTTAGGGAACAAGAAAACCACAAAAAGAGTTTTATTTTCAATAAAACATTGACTCCATATTTTAAGGAAAAACGAGTCTTTGAACCAAAGTAGGATTCGGGGGCTAGGTTATGAAGTGGAAAGGTTCCAAAGAACTCCTTGTAGGCACCCACCTCACCCTAATAAAAGGTCTCCTAATTAAATTTGGGCTTTATCAAAGTCTTATCACAGCAAATCTAATTATCTAATCAACCACAAAAATAATGAATAAAAAGATGTATAAATGATCTAATATGCAACCTAATATGATATACTAAGATTACCATATGCAAAACTATTAAAAAAAAGTAATTTAAAAATGGTGATTAAGTCATATTAAAGTGAATATTCAAATCTGGACAGATTTGAATACACACTTCAAATGGCTTTAAAACCATCATTAATTCACCAAAATAATACTAAAAAAGTGCTAACATGTATACTAAATAAAGACTAAAACCCTATATGCAAAACTTGTTTTGAAACAACCAAACTTGATATGCAAAATCTTATGGAAAAAATTTACATACTAACTATCCTATATGCAACTAACCTCTAACCTTTGAATACCCAACTTAGGTACCCATCCCTAGCATGATATGAACATAAAAGAAGAATGAAAGAAAAGAAGAAGAAGAAGAAATATGCAAACTCAAAAAAAAACAATGACTAATTATATTCACCTTTCTTTGGCCTTCTTCACCTTTGCTTCTTACCTTTTCTTCAAACTCCAAGGACTCTAAGGACTTCAAAGATGCAACTAAAGTTGCTTAGGGGGTTAGTGTAATTCCTTGAGGCTTTACTCTACAAATTTGGCTCTTTAAATGCCTTAATTTATAGGGAAGCCTGAAATTGATCAATGACTGAGTTTAAATCTCTTAGAAATGATCCAAGGGCCCTAAATCAGCCTTCTAAGGTCTTCCAATTTGTCCCAAAGTCCCCAAGGCCGAGCTAAACACTTGGCAAAGTCCGATAAATCAAAAAGACTGAAAAATAGCAGGTATAGGCTATTGGCTCGGGTGACCATCCACCTTGGGATAGTTGGCTGTCCCTCTAGGACCGTTAGCCGTCCCTTGGTGGACGGCCATCGAGCCTGTAGCCCAATTTTTCCCTATTTGGGCCTGTCTCAGCCCATTTCGACCCGGTTTCGGCTTTTTTCGGCTTTTCGGGCTCGTTTTAAGTCCAAATTCGATGATTCAAGCGCCAAAATGATCGTGATTCAATTCTCTATGTTTTAAGAAGTGTTTGAAGTGAAAATACATTGACTAAAGTCAAATTTTTAGGGAAAATTCAACCGATTAGCTGTTTAGGGCCTGCCGGACCCAAATTAGGGTTTTGAAATCTGCTAACCAATCGCTCTCGAAATCATTTCTTCTTCTCGAAACAAGTTTTAAAATATTTTTAGAAAGTGTTTTGAAGCCTTTGAAGGATTTGGCTTGATAAAAAGATCGAATCCCGGTCATTCCCGGTTGAAACCCTAATCTAAGCTTGAAATGGCATTTGGGCCTCAAAAGCCAAACATGAGCCAGAAGGCTCAACAGACCTTGCCACTGATCAACTTAGCTACCAAACACACCTTAAATATCTATGCCAAAGTCTCGAGACCATTCGGGACAAGATCGATAGTCATTCAGAGCTTTTGTGATTCCAAGGACACTACTGCCCTTCAAGTCACAAATGCCTTATTTCTTATCAAGCCTGGCTCAGAATGCTATGAAATTTTATAGGGATGTTCCTAGAATCTCTAAAAACTAATTGCAAGAAGAACTGACTCAATCTGACCTAAAAACTTACATGCGATAATGACCTTTATCTAACTACTCACAAGGGTAAAACTGACAACTTATGGTTTTGACACCCTATTTCACCTCAAATTATAGGCAACCATTAATGACCCTTCCCATGGTCAAAAATGGATGTCTACACTCACATGCTATGCTGCCTCTCTTTTCTATTGTGGGGCCCAAGCTCAACACCTTTTTGTGTCTATTTCACAAATAACACTTCTACACAGAATAGATTTCCATGAGAAATGTGCCAAGTACGCATACATACAGAACTACTAAGATTTTGTAAAATTGCATATATAGATTTTATATATAGATTACTCTATAGCAGCTCCATCGCTGCGACGATCAACTCCGTGCAGCTCCCCCGCTACGAACACGAGTTCTACAGCGGTCCCATCAGCTCCACGCGGCTCCCCCGCTGCGAACACTAGCTCTGTAGCAGCTCCATTGCTGCGAAAATCAGCTCCGTGTAGCTCCCCTTCTATGAAAATCAGCTCCGTGTAGTTCCACCACAGCGGACGCTAGCTCCGTAGCAGCTCCATCGCTGCGAAGATCAGCTCCGTGCAGCTCCCCCGCTGCAGGCTCAAGCTCTCTAGCAGCTTCATCGTTGCGAAAACCGGTTCCGCGTCAGCTTCATTACAGTGGGGATTCGCTCTGCCTTAAAATTGTCTAGCAGCTCCGTCACATATAGGACAAGCCCGAACATATCAAAAGATATCAAAACCAACTAGGGGCAGTTACTTCGCCAAAACCAAACGTTTCGGCCCTCACCAGCCTTCATCTGTGAAAGCGCCAAAACGGGGGGATGGGGGATAGCCCAACCAGACTAGCCAAGATGGTTTGGAGTATTGTTAATATAAGTAAACTGACATTTATATTCTTATTAATTCCATTATTCATTGATTTTCTGCTATTTATCTTGCCTTGGACGAAATCACTTGCTAATCCCTATACAGGCACACAAAATAAATAGCAGACAACCTGGAAAACTGCTCATTCACTGTGGACACTAGTTCTATAGCAGCTCCATAGCTGCGGATATTAGCTCTGTGCAGCTCTATCTCTACAAAGACTAGCTCTATAGCAGCTCCATCGCTGCAGATAGCAGCTCCATCGCTGCAGATATCAGCTCTGTAGCAGCTCCCTCGTTGCAGATATCAGCTTTGTAAATAGCTCCATTAGCTCTGCCGAACAGCTAAATCAGCTCAACACAGCTCACGGGAGGCAACTATTAAGCCATCCATTGGTATCTATTTTGTTCCCTAACAGCTACTCCCGACAAGTAGCAACTATTAAGCCGAATCAGGCATCTATTTTGCTAACTTCGGAGATCCACCTAATTGTCAGGTTCACGGTAAAGCTCACAGGGGGCAACTATTAAGCTTTCTTCAGGCATCTATTTTGTTCCCTAAGCAGCTACTCCCGACAGGTAGCAACTATTAAGCCCCATCGGGCAATCTATTTTGCTACCTCGGAGATCCACCTAATTGCCAGGTTCACGGCAAAGCTCACTGGGGTTTGTTCCCTAAACAGCTACTCCCGAACAGTAGCAACTATTATGCCCCCTCAGACATCTATTTTGCTAACTTGGAGCTCAACCTAATCGCCTAGTTCATGGCAAAACTGACTGGGGGCAACTACTGTGCCTCCATACGGCACCCTCTATTCTCCACCAAGCACGCACAACGTCTAGCAGAAGGCATACACAAAACTCACTAGGCGCAATTGTAAAAACCTGGCAGACATCATTTCTTTCATTGCTTAGACGCAAATCATAAATGCTCAGCAGGAAACACCTATATCCTCTAAAGTATATAGGTAAGACATTCGTCTTTCAGGTACAGTTTTTCATCAACTACGAACGAATTGAAAACCAGTTCCTTTGCGCTTAGTGAGAGCTTTGCCGAACAGCTATGTCTCAGCTCATATATATCTTAAATCATTTGACAACTCTGCGACACCAAACATTTTGGCCCTCACCAGCTTTCATCTGTCAAGCACCAAAACGGGGGGCATGGGGGATAGCCCAACCAGACTCAACAAAATAGTCCGACCATACAAAATAAATAGCGGATATCAGCTCTGTAATAGCTCCACCACAATAGAAATCAGCTTCGAAACAACTCCGCCAAAAAGCTAAATTAGCTTAATGCAACTCTGCCAAATATGGCAACAACTCCTAGCAGCTACTCTCAACTGGAGGCAATTATTTAGCCTTGCATCAGGCATCTATTTTGCCTCGTTACTAATGTATATGGCATCGCTCTCTACCATCGTATATGGCATTGCTCACCGGGGGCATCTCTATTCTCTAAAGCGCATAGGTAAGACATCTATTTTTCAGGTGCACCTTTTCATTAATTATGAACAAGTTACAATGCCTAGCAGAGACCATCTATTCTAAAGAAATCATTACAAATGCCTGGCTGAGGCTATCTATTATGCTAAGTAAGGAATCATTATATTGTCCGTCTGGGGGCATCTCTAACCTTTAAAACGTATAGCTCCATCACGCCTAGTGAGAGCTTTGCCGAACAGCTATGTGTCAACTCACCTATATCTTGATTCAGCTATGTCTCAGCTCACCTATGTCTTAATTCAGCTATGTATCGGCTCACCTATATCTTGATTCAGCTATCTCTCAGCTCACCTATGTCTTAATTCAGCTATGTATCGGCTCGCCAATATCTTGATTCAGCTATGTCTCAGCTCACCTATGTCTTAATTCAGTTATGTATCGGTTTGCCAATATCTTGATCCAGCTATGTCTCAGCTCGCCTATGTCTTGATTCGGCTATGTATCGGCTCGCCTATATATTTCAGCTATGTCTCGGCTCGACTCGCCTATATATTTCAGCTATGTCTCAGCTTGCCTATGTCTTGATTCAGCTATATGTCGGCCCTCCTATATCTCGATTCAGCTATGTTTTAGGTCGCCTATACCTTGATTCAGTTATATATTAGCTCAGCTATATCGATATTCAGATCAGTCACACCTGGCAGTAACTCCATCATTTTTGGATCAGCTCAATCTTTTGTATATGATGCTCTAACACACTTGGAAACAACTCGAGGTGCTCCACTTATTTTTTCCTCTCAAAGATAGTAGTCCTTGAAAAGGAAAAAATGGGGGCAATGTGGGAACCATTTCCAAACCGCCTCAAACACCAAAGGGTCCAAGCCAAACGAGCCTTATGTGGGCCCCATAGCACCTTTACTTGCGCATCACTCAAGGGATAAGGCCCCTTCCCCAAATAAAGCTTTGTCAGACAAGCTTTATTGGGAAGATCAAGCCTTTAAAGCTAGAGGACAAGTATTACTTACTGGCTAAGTCTCCAAAACGAGATATTTCACAAATATCCCACCTATTAATTAAAGGTGGTCTCCTCCACAATAACAAGGTTCGCTCACTCACGCCAACTCCTCTTATTTTCTTATACAACCATACCTTATACTAACTTTGGCATCGGAGGGTCTTTGGCAGCCCCACACCGGGGTTCAGCTCTGCATAGGAAAGCAGCCTTGCATCCAGTTCCCCAACTCAGAATCTAGCTCCACAACCGCAGGTCCGACAGATTCAACCACATAGATGAAGGAATAGAGAAAGGGACCACATCAAATATCATTTATAAGGGTGGTGCTAGCTTACCCAAAGTCTGGTTCACCACAAGGTTTGTTCTCATGATTGCCATTCTTATATATCTAACAAAAATTCTAGTGTTGGGCTTGGTGATTGTGAGGATAGATGCTAGAACAATTGTTCTTGTGGTGGTTTTGACACTCTTAATTCAAATGGGATTGGATGCAAGTTTTGGAGCAGCGATTCCACCTTTGAAAAAGGCTACAGTAGTGTAAGGAGAATGATTTATGTTTATTCACCTTTAATAGGGAAAATGGAAACATATCAAATACTGGTTAAAGCGCTCTCTCTCTCTCTCTCTCTCTACATTTCTTTATTTATCAAGTTTTGTCCGAATAATTAGGATTTTTTTCTCTCTCCGCATGAATCTTGTTAGACTTTTGGGTTGCTGCATTCAAGGAGATGAAAAGATGTTAATCTATGAGTA
>JAESVK010037237.1:0-12705 GCA_017140935.1 Hamamelis virginiana
ATACATGACCCCCATGCTTGAATCGATTCTTGAAGGTTTTGTGAACAAGGATTGTTTTTAATAAAAGAAAAGTTTTGTTTTCTACTTCCGCTGCGAATCCATGGTTTTTGTTTCACAGATCCTTTCAACTTCAAGTGTGGCTATGCGAATGCCTTAATCTTATTTCACCATTCGAGGGTATCAACTATCAACCTCATCATTACTGTTGGCACAAGTCCAAACTTCCCATAGTTTTGTTTTTAAAGGGATGTCTTTGAAGGGATGACTCATTTTCCTATCGAGCTTTTATTAAAGAGATATCAATTGGCATGTTACTCTTTAGGGATGCAATGACCGATTTCTTCTTCACATTCTAGATGTGCTCAAGTGAAGCCTGTGGGCTTGAAACATAAGTCCTTCTATTGGGCTAGTCGGTTGTTGCGACAAATGGGAGCTTGACAAACAATTCCAAGCATTAAAGGGCATATTTATAGTGTAGAAGTGATTATTACCCTATCTTTGGTGCAGTGGACCAAGTTAAGATGGACTATCGAGTTGGCTACTTCTCAAGTAGTTAACACAAATGGGCCTTTCAAGCAGAATATGGATTACAAGCTATGGTTGACTTGTAGTTTAAGGGCTTGCGAGGACGAAAGAAAGGCTAAGATGTTGGGCCTCATTCACAACTATTCATCTTCAACACATGGTGTTACTTTATCACTTCTATTGAACAAGTCACATACAAGATTTTCAAAGAGAGAATATGAAGTAATGATGGAGATGCCTTGGTCAACAAGGCTAGAAAGATAAAGAAATAGGAGTATTTAGGAATATGTATGGCATATAATAAATCTTTCAGAAAGATCGCTACCTTCTATGTATTAATTAATTTCAACCTCTTTTGTTTCGAATAAAACACTTAATTGATAAATTAGTCTTGAAATTAACACTCAAAATTGTTAGGTATTTGTGTGTTGGCTTAGTTTCGTTTCAAAACATGGGTTATGATGTAATGGGTTTTGTGATAACCCAAATTTTTAAAAAACCTTATTTATGTGTTTTAAATAAATAAAATATTTTAAAAACTTTTGCTAAAATGCCAATCATGTCCCCTCTTTATTTAAAAGCATCGGTAGCATTCATTTTATACTCATTTTTCACGTTTTGAGAGAGAGAACAGTGAACTTAAGAAGGGAGACTGCTGGAGTTGACGTCGGATGGTCGCCGGACTTCTCTTTGCGCCGTCTAGAGGTGAGTTTTGCATGTTTTCTTTCTTTTGTTCCATTTTCCTTTGAGTATTTTTTATTTTTGGTGTGGTTGGGAGCTTGGGTTTGGTTTGGTTGGTGAGTTTGGTGGTTTGTATGTGTTTTTGGGTTTAGTTTTGGTGGTGTAAATGAGGGTTTATGGTTGTTTGCATGTGGGTTTATTTTTAGGTTTTGTGGGTTTTAGTTTTGTTCTTGGTGAATGCTTGTGAGATAATCTTTGATTTGGGGTAAGTTTTGGGTTCATCATGTTTTAAAGAATGTTTAATCTTTGATCCACGGTCTTGATGAAGGTTTTGTAAAAGTTGTCAAATGTATATCATTTTTGGATTTATGTGGGTTTTATGCCTAAAACTTTGTGGATCTTGACTTTAAACCGTTGGATCTTTGTTTTTAAACTTGATAAAGTGTTATTGAAGTCCCTTAAGGGTAGATCTAAGTTTGGATGTGGTGTTTTGTGGTTGGATTAAAGTGTTTTGGGGTTTTTGGAAGGTTTTGGGTTTCTGCAGTGAAAGGATGTGACATACATGGATTCGCAACGGAAGTCATACAATAAAATTATTTCATAAAGTTGAATCCATTCATCACAAACAATCAAAAATCTTTTCAAGCATAGGGTCATGTGTTTATACATACAAGCATATAAATATTTAAACATTTTTAAATATACTTACTTGAATTCCTTGTTGTAGCTTTCGTCGCGAGCTTCAAAGTGTGTGAAGCCTCCGATGGTATCCACACGAACAAAAAATCCCTTGAACCCTTGAAGCTTCACAACATTTGGAAGAATTAAGCTAGGAGAGGGGAAAGGTAGAGCACGAAATTGGGAGAGGGAGAATCCCCTTGGTGGCTCACAGCCTTAGGGTGTTTTCTCTATTTCTATTTTGCCTTTTCTCTAAATGATGAGTGGGAGGCTTAGTGCTAGCATGTCCCATCAAGTTGTATTTATAGAGAACCTCTAGGGTTTCTACTTAATACTATTTCCAAATATAATTTAACTCCTTAATTATTAACAATTAATAATAAGGTTCTTTGTTAAATTATAATTAGGAAATTCTCCTCTCTTAATTCAAGAGACTCACCTATGCTCTTTGTTTGTGTGTGACCCATTGGGTTCACCCCAACCTAGTAGTGGTTCGGGACATGTCATGTTCCCTAAAATAGAAACTTTCTATTTTTGGTTCGATTGGAACAATTCCAATTTTTCCCTCAATGATAACACTTACCATTATGCCTTCACTAGTCATGAATGACATCCAGTAACATATCATGACGTACCCTAGGTTTAGGTGAATAACAGAACTATATGAACCCTTCATGTTACTTAATCCTTCATCACCTAATGTCACTATTAAGATAATAGGTATGGTGATCTGTCAAACCCTATCTTAACAACTTGATATATGTTCCACAAAATATAATCTCAATGAGGTAAATGCAGTGAAACTCTTTTCACTGTTTCCCTATCACTCTGGCCAGAGATTCACTTTGAGAATTATCTTTGTGAACTGATCCTAACATTTTCTCTCATCTAGTGAGAGTGATGATTCCTTATTGCACACTCATCTATCTTCATACATAACTTATTAGAGCCAATGCGTACCGATTACATCCTTATGGTGGAGGCTGTCTGAGATACTATCAAACCCTAGTAACCTATGCATAAGATAGCTTTGGTGTCTTAGGTCTAAGGACTACCAATTAAATGGACATAACAAAAGAATATTCCTTTTGACTTGATCTACATAGGAACATTCTTGTAGATCATGTTCAGTGTACATATTCTCTAATATGCACCCACAGACTAACTAAAGTGTCACTACACTGATAGGAAAGACTACCTATCCTCCCATTAGAGTTAGTTTAAATCTGTGCTACTCTTAGTGGTTTATAAAAGGTCCTCTTTAATAAACCTATGAGTAGGAGCAGTTTAGAATAAATATTTATGAGAAATATCAGTCTCTCTATCTCAACAACTTGAGATGTATATTTCTCTTATCATTCATTCATGGACTTTTTCATATATATAATTAAATGTACAAGACAATTTCTACCTTCTAATTAATATAATATGAAATAGATATGCTCTTTAGGATTGGTTTTAGCTGGGCATATCTCTAACAATCTCCCAATTGCACTAAAGCCAATCTCCATAGTATCGTATACTAGTCTTTGCAAGACAAGGCTTCTAACACTCATGAAGTGTTATGGCAAAAAAGATTCCACGCAAACAAGTTTTGCAATTTATTATTTTCAATAATAGTAATTAAACTAAAATTCTCTGCCAACTCTGATGTCCTAGTAAATGAGACATATGTTCTCAAAAGAAAATAATGCATATACTAGACATTCTCTTAGGCAATTTGTAAATGGCACACCTCATAAGATTTCTTTATATTTAAGTATTTCATTCTTAAACTCTTTTAAGAACATACTTATTTCTATTTAGAATCTCATTCTGAATCAATAATTAATATCTGCTTACAACCACTTGTAGCATTCATGATATTGATTTGAGTACATAGTTTAGTATCACATGAGTATTATATTTCTCAAATATCATGCTCATATGTTATTCCCACAAATCTAATTCTAAGGGATATGAATTCTTGTAACGTTTTATAGAATTCATATTCCTACATTAGTATTTTAAATTATGTAGTTTATAAAGAAAGTTAAGAATAAATTTGACAACTTAATTGCTCCCACTAATCCTTTTGAAACAGGGTGTATTATGTTTTAAACCTTTTAATAACACAAAGTCCCTTTGTTGTTTTTACTAAGGCATGGTTCTTTTTTTTTGGATAATTTAAGGCGTGGTTCTTAACCATGGTGAAAACATCGTTTTCTAATAACTCTTTATTTAAGAAAACATATTTCTAAAGTTTATTTGAAATATCTCATAATTCAAATAATCTTCAAACTTAAAATTGTTTGACATTTTTAATGTCTATTTTTTATATAATTTATTCAAACTAAAATATAAGGTTTATACATCCCATGTATTATCCTTTCAATTTCCTTATCAAATAAGGTAATGGGTTATATTAATTAATGAATCAGTATTCATCTATTAATGTGACCCTTTATAGTTGAATTATCATATTTATTTATTCAATAAATTTATAAAGAATTAAGAACTTTAAATCAATTGCCAAATATAATCTCAAATATCAAATATTATAAACTGTTTTAAATAAACAAAGTATTCAAAACTTAATAAAATTTCAAAAGAAGTATTTATTACAACTGGCAATAATTGTAAAAGTTCTTAAAAGTCTTTAATAAACTGATCAAGAATCAAGCTTAATGTTAAAGGCTGCAACTCTTGATCATTTCCAAACATAACTAACTTGAAGTCTACTCGACCTTTTGCTTCCCTTTGTCTCCTACATACAATCGTATTGTATAAGAAAAATCATAGTTAGGTATCTCATACCATAAGCAAAATACTAATTCATAATTAGCAAATGAATAAATAACAGGATATACCACTAGAATAACCATTCTTCAAAGACGCGAGGTACTCCTTGAAATTCCTCTTCCAGAAACGAATCTTGCTGTAGTGGAAACCTTTTCCTTTATACTTCTTCTTCTTGCCTCCTTTTGGCTTATCATTGGATTTCTTGTTCTTTCCCTTGCCCTTAGGCTTGGAAGTTGAAACTCCATCAATAACCAACACGTTCCCTTTGGATTCCCCTTTTAAGGTATCCTTAGTAGTTACTAACTTGTTCATCAAGTCAGTCAAAGACAAGTTTGAATTCACATCAGACATGTGAAAATCTATGATGAACGGTTTGTAACTAGCAGGTAGGGAATGAAGCAGTATGCCAATCCCCATTTCAAATGTTATTATAACACCTAGATTGTTTAAGGAGTCGATAATCCTTATAATCTTAAGGCAATGCTCATTAACGGATGATCCTTCTACCATTTTACAGGAGTAAAGTTCACCTATAGCATTATACCTTACAATTCCATTTTGTGAGCTATACAACTCCTTAAGATGCGATAGGATCGGTTGTGCACTATCATGTGCACATCATCCTTTATGTCCTCCTTAGTAGCCCTTTTAGACAAAGTATTGGGGCACTGGGTATTAATGACATGTTTGATTTTATCTACGGCGGCTAAGATAATATTAAAATTCCTTGACCATTCTTGGGAATTTGGACCAGTCAAATTGTTGTCATCAAGAATTTGAGATAGAGGGTTTAAAGGTGCCATCTACAACAGAAAATAACAAAAGTAAATTTCATATTATTAAACCACAATAACTTTTTTATTTTTAAGTTTTATGGTACCTCCCACTATTTGATTCAAATCTCATACTCCCTTAGATGAGACTCGGGAATTTCATCATTTGAAATTCCATAGTAGGGATTGGGGTCCCATTAAGAATTAGTAATCCTCAAAAATAGGTTATTGGATACTGACCCTTAATGAGTGGATAACTCTTATCATAATGCTTCTCAAAGCAAATTCCAATCATCCTTTAGCCTCTATAATGTAATTCCCTCACATAATAGTTTTGTGGGTAGTATATTATTAGTTAAGTCACACCCACCATTCACATAAGTATGGTCAATTGAATGTTGCACCCCTCACATAATAGGTTCTTGGGATACACCATTATCGCACCTTATGATAGCTAATATTAAAACAAGACAGTATGAACCCTCAGGATGAACATGTTCCCGCATATCTGCAGCCGAACATATCCACCATAAGAATCCACCTATCATGTAATGGTGGGAGGCTAGGATAAAGGCCAAGGCCTCTTCCTTACAACTTAATTTTGAAATAAAAGGGTTTTGTAAAATGGTCTCATTTTTAAATAAACATAAATCACATGCATCACATATATATCAAACATATATAATAAAGGTTCAGACCTACTTTTATTATTAATTCTCAATTATCCTCCCACTAACCTCCTAGAGGCTAGGGTGGATTCATCTTGAACATATAATAAATTAGGTCAAGGCCCTTACTGGCATACATCACATATATTAATGGGCCTTAGATAGATTGTGGACTTTTAAGGGTGGGTTCATTCTTTGAGCCATAAAGATGAACCCTAGGTCTAAAGTGTGGGTTGGGTGATTGTAATAAATCCTATGTAACTATTACATAATGACATACAAATTTTCTTCAAAATCTTGATGTCCTTGCCAAGTCCTTCTTAAGTCCTTGCTTTCCTCATGTACAAGACTCCACCATGTTCCTTGGATCCACCACTCACTTTCTCGAATTGTACATTTCAATTTTAATATAAAAGAAGAAGGGGATTAAGGAGAAAGGGAAGTACATATGTAAAGAGAGAGAAAGAGGCATGCAAGCCCCAAATAATTATATCACCATATTTAAACTACTTTAAATACAATCCCAACAAACCATTCACATCCAATGCGGCCAATCACATCTCATTTTAATTGGTCTTAAGTCCATAATTATCCATTCACAGTTATACAATCACATTGCATAAAATGAAGCTACATTAAGTAAGGTAATGATGGCAAATGGCATATAATTAATTAAAGTCATATTATTATTATCCCATAACAATAATAAAGCTATTATTATCATCTCATAACAATAATAAAGTTCTTTTAAATCTCATTTAAAAGGAATCCTATCATATCACATATGACTATTCTAGTGTGTTTCCTTAAACAAGTGAAACTTCTAATTAACGTTATTAGGGTTTCAAATATATATAGAATTTAATTCGATAAATTATTTACATAATTCCTATCATGAATTTAACACCTTAATATGCATAGTAGGTTAATCACTATTAACCTACAATGGTGGAATTTAAATAATAACTCAAAATAAAAATTCTAGGAAAGACACAAGCCCAGTTTTTCAACAAAAACTTAGAATTCAGCTACTGTTTTGGGACTAATCTTTCCTATATTAAAACTAACTTTTAAAATGTGATAATAATCTATTTCACAAGGATTTTCAGTCCTCTTTCAAATGGCATAGGTCTCATTTGGTGATTCCAACGTTTGGTATCATTTTAAAGCACTTTGTGACATGAACTCCAAACCATGGCAGATTCTGGAATTTCTTCACAAATGCATTTAGGGGGCCTAACCTACAATGAACTAAGTCATGGAAACTCTTCAATTCACTAGGTTTTTCAGTCCTCTTTCCAATGGCAGGGGTCTCAAGTCGTGATTCCATCATATGGTATCACTTTAAAACATTTTGTGATAGAAAGTCAGAAAATCCAGATTTGACTCTTAATCATAAAAATCTTAGTGAGGCTATTGTAGGTCATACTAAGTCATGGGAACACTTCCTATACTTAGCTAAGACCTTATGCTAATGAAGTTGATAGATGATGAGCCTTGAAAACTTTAGAAAACATTTTTCATCGATTTTCAAAAAGCTACATAGTTGCTGCCCAGAAAAACAGCAACATTGTTTTAATTTCAAAACGTTTTCAAAATTAATTCAAGTAAGATATAATCATGCCAAAACACTTTTAACATGCTAATATATCATTAAACAACATCCCAAATGTTTTTAAACAATTGAAACATTAATTCATCATATGAACTACACAATCTCTCAAGAACACCAAAAAGAGTTTTTATAAAACATATTTCCGAAAACCTACTTGTTCTTCAATTTTTAATTTCCAAAAATAATAAAATCAATTTTGAAATCTTTATCAATGATTCATAAATCATATGAAGAACATAAGGAATGTGATGATAAATAAAACAAGGGCCATTAGGGTTTCACAAAACCCCATGGCCGTGAGCTCAATGAGAGAGAGAGAGAGAGAGAGAGAGAGAGAGAGAGAGAGAGGGTTTAGGGTTAGGGTTAGTTAAAACATTCCTAATCCATCATTTAGGGTTTCCATAAGCACTAAACATGTTGCCATAATTTCCTAAATTTCAAATCATTCAAAATAAAGAAGAATCAAAACAAATTAAGAAACTTTCCTAAACTTGAATAATTTCAAAGAGGAAATTGGGGATTTCAAGATTTGTCAATTAGGGGTTTCCTATTTCAAATCAAGAAAGTTTTCACTACTACAAAAAAAGCCTAAGATGAGGGTTTTAAACCCTCATCTTAAGGCTAAGACAAGTATTATAAAAGAGTCGTCTATTCCAGGGTCGTGAAAAAAAAGACGAGATTTCCGAAACCCTCGTGATTTTAAACAAAAGACGAGGGTTCAACACCCTCATCTTTTCTAGCAACGACGAGGGTTCAACACCCTTTTCCTTTCTAGCAACGACAAGAGTTTTGCACCCTCGTGTTTTCTCTTTCTACATTTTTTTTTTAAAAATATTCCATTTGGATACATAATATGACCTGTAATATTTCGTTTGGATCCATTATATTATATATATATATATATATATATATATATATATATAACGATTCTAGTTTTAATATGAGATGCATATTTCCTGTAACCTGTATACATGCAATCGCATTCACAAACCCACCAATAAAGTGCAAGAACTATTAAAAAAGAAAGAAATTACAATATACACAAAGTTCAAAATTCTTCAAGATATATCTGATATATAAATTAAAAGTGGCATGTACACTCAATTTGGAATCCTAACTATACATATAGAAAAATGTTCTAGTGAGCATTTGCTGACTTTAAGCTGAAGTAAGCAAAGAACACAAACCTTTGGATTGGAATCTTGAGATGAATCTTCCATTAAGTGAATGGAAATCCAAGGGCTTGTGTTATTTGCTAACTTTAACTAAAGTAAGCATATGCTGACTAGATCTCTTATATATATATATATATACACACACAATCAAGTCATCTTCTATTGGAAAACAAATCCAAAGAATGAGACCCAAAATAAATCATACACTCGTAGTAGCTAATTCCTCCATCATTTTCTAGGGATCATTCTCTAGTGAGTCGTATGGTACATATCTTGGAAACCTACATAGATGCATAAAACAAGTTAGAAGAGATCCATTCTTGTATCATGTAGCTAGCTAGATGGGATCATCAAGAAGTTTATAAGATATCAGTCTTTATCAGAAATATTACCATAATTCATGCAACTAACCAACTCAAGCAAACAATAACTATTTTATATATCAAATAATAAAGCACATCATCCTCATAAGAAAATCTACCCCAACCCATGAGTCCAAGCCCACCACACTAGCAGTTGTGCAGGATAGTTTCTTCAATCCATTATGAGTAGAGAATTGAAGAGTAGGATCAACTTGCTTTGTCTGTGGGATAAATTTCCATGTAAGTGGACAAATGCCGAGAACCTCATCTTGTTTATTAACCATATGGTATCCATGCAGCACCCAGATTAAATGTTGCAACAAATATGAGCACTGAGGCTTAGAAAAAGGAAAAGAGTATTGGAACATATAATATAGAGGGAACAAATCATGCCTTCATGTACTGATATATATGGTATAGCACACTAAATCTTAATATATTGGTAATAGTAGTCAACCAACACCGATGACATGCTCACAACATATTGTTGAAGTCATGATACAGTATTAAAAATAATAATGCAGAAGTTTATATTGACGGGATGCTTACACTGCACCTTCCAAAAGGAAAAGGAATACCAAGCAGTGCTGAAATTGTTACCGCAAAATCAAGCTGCAAATAATGACTCTCTATGTACATCAAAAGAGATATATATATATATATATATATATATATATATATATATATATATATAAGTGAAAGAATGAAACATCCAATATACTATCCAGAAAAGAGCGACCATTCTAACCTGTTGGATGGAGCTAATCCACATCTTTTTATCCTGAAACAGAAGCATGAAGAAAATAAAAATTCCTCCAAAGAAAACTAACATGAGACAAGGCTTACAAATACCAATCGTTATCCAGTTGTAGACATCCATTTTTTACCATGAGTATGGTCATGAATGGTTGCCTATGATTAGAGGTGAAATAGGGTGTCAAAACCCAAAGTTGCCAGTTTTACCCTTTGTGGGTAATTAGGTAGAGGTCATTATCACATATAGGTTTTTAGGTCAGATTGAGTCGGTTCTTTTTGCATTAGGTTTTTAGAGAATCTAGGAACATCCATGCAAAATTTCATGACATTCTGAGCCAGGCTTGATAGAAAATAAGGCCTTTTGTGACTGAAGGGCAGTTTTGTCCTTTGAATCACAAAAGCCCTGAATGACTGTCGATCTTGTTTCGAATGGCCTCGAGGCTTTGGCATAGATATTTAAGGTGTTTTGGTAGCTAAGTTGATCAGTGGCAAGGCCTGTTGAGCCTTCTGGCTCACATCTGGCTCTCAAGGCTCGAAAGACCCTTTCAAAGCCCAGATTAGGGTTTCGACCGGAAGCGACCGGGATTCGATATTTTTATCAAACCAAAGCCTTCAAAGGCTTCAAAACACTTTTCTAAAACATTTTAAAACTTGTTTCAAGAAGAAGAAATGATTTCGAAAGCAATCAGTTAGCAAATTTCAAAACCCTAATTTGGGCCCGGCAGGCTCTAAACAGCTAATCGGTCGACTTTTTCCTAAACCTTTGACCTTGGTCAATGCATTTGAAAGGTTCTATGAAGGAAAGCCATGGATTCGCAGCGGAAGAGGAAAAACAAAACTTTTTCTTTTAAAAATCAATCCATGTTCACAAACCTTCAAGAATCGATTCAAGCATGGGGTCATGTATATTATAAAACACATACAATCAAGAATGAATATTTAAACAACATAAATAACCTTACTTGATTGTGTTTTCGATGCAGCTTTCCTTCGAGTTTCAAATAGATGAAACCTCCAAAGCGTATCCACACGAGAGTAAAATTCCCTGAACTTTCTAGTCTTTCCACAACACTTGTGAGCAAGCTAGCATGGAGAGGGAGAGGAGAGAGAGAATTCGGCCAAAGGGTTTCCCATTCACCCTAGAATGTGAAGACACTCATATTTATAGACTTTCTCCTCTTTAAGGGGTCTTTGGTTACTAGTGCTAGCATGACCAAACATCCTTGAATAGAGTAATCCTATTCTTGGTTAGTTTTGACTTTTAATTAATTAACCTTTAATAATTAAAATCAAACATAACTCAAATACAGGATTCCCCTCCCACAAGTTTAAGAAACTCACTTACTCTCTATTGTGTGTGACCCTTTGGGTTCACCCTAACCTAGCAGTGGACAGGGACATCTCTATGTCTCCTAAAAATAGAAACTTTCTATTTTAAGGTTCAATTGGAACGATTCCAATTTTGCCCTCATTGATAACACTTTATCAATAGGCTTTCACTGGTCATGAGTGACATCTAGCAACATATCATGACATACCCTAGGTTTAGGTGAATAGCAGAACTATGTGAACCCTTCATGTTATTTAATCCTTCATCCCCTAATGTCACAGTTAAGATAATAGGTATGGTTTTAGTCAAACCCTATCTTAACAACTTGATATCTGTTCCACAAAATATAATCTCAATAAGGCAATCGCAGTGAAACTCTTTTCACTGTTTACCTATCACTCTGGCCAGAGGTTCCCTTTGAGAATTATCTTTGTGAACTTATCCTGACATTCTCTCTCATATAACTGAGAGTGATGATTCCTTATTGCACACTCATCCATCTTCATGCATAACTCATTAGAGCCAATGAGCACCGATTACAACCTTATGGATAAGGCTGTACAAGATACTATCAAACTCTAGCAACCTATGCATAAGACAGCTATGGTGTCTCAGGTCTAAGGACTACCAAATAAATGGACATAACACTAGAATATTCCTTTGACAGAACTACCACAGGAATATTCTTTGTAGATCATGTTCAGTGTACATATTCTCTAATATGCACCCACAGATTAACCTAAGCGTCACTACACTGATAAGAAAGACTACCTATCCTCCATATAAGTTGGTTTAAATCTGTGCTACTCTTCAAACGGTTAATTAAATATCCACTTTAATAAACCTTTGAGTAGGAACTCTTTTAGAATAGATGTATATGAGAAATATCAGTCTCTCTATCTCAACACCTTGAGATGCATATCTCTCTTATCATTTATTCATGGACCTTATCATATATGTTAGAACATATTAGATAAGTTATACCTTCCTTATATTATGATAATATGAAACTAAATATACCCTTTAGGATTGGTTTTAGGGCATACTTCTAACAGCATTTTCACTTCAAACACTTCTTAAAACATGGAGAATCGAATCACGATCGTTTCGACGCTTGAATCGTCAAATTTGGACTTAAAACAAGCCCAAACAAGCCTGCACGTAAGAGGGAGTGTAGAATAATGAAATCCACTCTGTCCCACATCGCCTAAATGAAAACCTTGCTATAGCTTTATGTACCTATAAATAGAGGACCCTGAAATCAGTTTCAACACACAGAATAAGCTTTAGAGAGCTAACTTGGAGAGTAGAGGCTTGAGCAATTGCACAAGCTTCCCCCATAGCACTCTAGCCTAAGTTTT
>JAESVK010037237.1:12805-22888 GCA_017140935.1 Hamamelis virginiana
AGCCTGCACGTAAGAGGGAGTGTAGAATAATGAAATCCACTCTGTCCCACATCGCCTAAATGAAAACCTTGCTATAGCTTTATGTACCTATAAATAGAGGACCCTGAAATCAGTTTCAACACACAGAATAAGCTTTAGAGAGCTAACTTGGAGAGTAGAGGCTTGAGCAATTGCACAAGCTTCCCCCATAGCACTCTAGCTTAAGTTTTAAAGTTTTTAAGGTCCTTAGAGTCCTTGGAGAGAAGGCTTGAAGCTTGAAGGCTTGAAGGCAGAGGTTAGTAGTTTATTTTCTGTTCTTGTTCTTTTTCTTTTTCTTTTTCTTTTTTTAATCATGTTAGGTTAGGTTTTTATTCTCTTAGTATGTATAAGGTTTAGTTTATTGTTAGTATACATAGGATATAGTTTATTATTAACATGCATAGTTTAGGCTTTATATTAATTTGCATAATAGGCTAGTTTGTTTTTATGCATATTTCTTCTTCTTTTCTTTTCTTCTTCTTCCATTCTTCTTTGATCATGTCATATTAGATTTAGATATTTAGGATTTAGTTCATATCTAGAATACATGCTAGGAAGTTAGGATTTTACATATTATTTTATAGGAAAGAATATTAATCCATCTCTTTGAGTCATTTTGCATATTATTATTATAAAGTTAAAGGTTGCATATTAATAGTTAGTGATTGGGTTTGTTTATATTATTATTGTGTCTTGATTAGAATGCTATATAAATTGTGATCGAGGGAGCGAGCAAAGGTAAGTCCCTTCCCTTGTGATAAAATTGATCGTTTTCAAGCATGATGCATGATTATTTTGATATATCATACTAGGTTGCATATTAGGTCATTTTTACTTCTTTTATTCTTTTATTTTATGGGTTTTAAACCCACTTTTTGATTACTTAAAAATCTGTCCATGGATTTAAAGTAACTTAAAAGTGTATTAAAACTCACTTTTTAGGCCAAAATCAACATAGAAACATGCCTAGGTTCACATAGAATAATTAGATTGCATTTAGGACACTTTCATGCATTATTTATACTTTTGATGATATTTTTTTATTTTATTTTCCAGAAATTCCAGCATGCATATTTTAATGTTTTAGGTATTTAGACTAACCTAGGATTAGCTAGAAACCCTAGGATTAGGGGGGCCACTTGATCCCACTTAAGACTATCCTTTGTTGTAAGAATTTTTATAGTAATAGAGTTCTACTTGGTTTAGGATTCTACTTCGAGAACAACTCTAAAATTTTGAAAGTATTTAAAACGGAATGAAATTCCATCTTTTATGCAAAGAAAAGTGTTTTGATCAAATCCAAACTCTAGAAGCTAGAGTTCTACTTGGTTTAGGATTCTACTTCGAGAACAACTTTTGAAAGTGTTTAAAACGGAATGAAATTCCATCTTTTATGCAAAGAAAAGTGTTTTGATCAAATCCAAACTCTCGAAGTTAGAGTTCTACTTGGTTTAGGACTCTACTTCGAGAACAACTCTAAAATTTTGAAAGTGTTTAAAATGGAATGAAATTCCATCTCTTATACAAAGAAAAATGTTTTGATCAAATCCAAACTCTCGAAGTTAGAGTCCTAGATAAGATAAAATTCTTTTGGCTATATGGTTCATTACAATAGGAGAGTCCTAAGGTAATCGAACTACGTGGACTTTGATCTTTGTCAAGCAATTGATAAGGTACGTAGGCAGTCAATAGGGCCCAAGTCCAATCTTAGGTTGACTTCTAGTCTCCTAAGACCATTAGGATTATATATATTTTCATACAATGTATTATTATTATATATTATATATCATATTTTGTGATTGATTAGATAACTAGGATTGTTTTGAAAAGATTTTGATAAAGCCCAAACTTAATTAGGAGACCTTTAATTAGGGCGAGGTGGGTGCCTACAAGGAGATCCTTAGAACCTTCCCACCTCGTAACCTAGCCCCCGGATCCAACTTTGATTCAAAAGACCATGCTTTTCCAAAATATGGGGTCAATGTTTTATTGAAAATAAAACTTTTTTTTGTGGTTTCCTTGTTCCCTAAAAATAAGGTGGCGACTCCTAGTTTTTACAATCTCTCATCCCTTTTTCAAAAAACCCTATCTTGAGTGGATAATAGAGAAGGATAAACGTGGATAATAGAGAAGGATAATAGAGAAGGATAAATAGAGACGGATAAACATCATCCACAATCCACTCAAGATAAACATCCCACCCCAAGAGTGAACGAGAGAGGCCTCCTGATCCAGGTTAGCTGGTTCACAGACTAGCGACTGCACTGGGGATGTCGAGGGTTAAACTCCAATTAATTATTTTTGGGCTTTTCAATTTCTTAATTAATAAAATCAATCACTTGCATTTGTATGACTGTGTGATTTCAATTCCTGCATTGTGTGCGCATTGACTCTGCATGATTAGGACGTTGTATGCTATAGCCAACGATGAGCCTAGCCCTGGGCCCGGTTTCTTTGACTCTCGGGTTCCATGTATGTGAAAGCCATCACCCTTCTTGCCAAGTACCTTCGGGTATATCAAACGGACCAATCACGTACTGTTGGACCCACGCGGCATTCCTGATGTCACATGTGGTTAGGTATATCGATTGGACCGAGCGAGTAAGGGACACTTATCCTACCCTTTGCATTAGTCCATATAGACTGTCTCTGTAGGACACATATCCTACGTCACTTTTAAGAACATTATTGTAACGTTATGCTGCCGGATTTACCCCCCGGTTTTGTCTGAGCCATGATTGTGAAATGTGTAGAACAACTAGGACCTGGGATTGTAGGTCTAGACCTTATAAAATGCCCTAAACTCTTAAGGGAAGTGTCTCTAAAGAGTTAAGGTACTTGATGAGGGCTTAGTACCCTACATATCCTTGGACTTAGGCCCGTGGTAGTGTTAGTGTTATGCTGTCCGAATAGTGATGTCCGTTTATAGGCCTTAGGTGAGTTTGAAGTGTGGGCTTTAGGCCCATACTCTTTTGATGGAAGGTATAGGCTTGCAATAAGATTGGGATGTGAGTTTAGGAATTTTTGATGAGATTCTTGCCGGGGCTTTAGGCCCATCTTCATAGGATAGAATGTGAGAGTGTTTGAGGTGAGATTGGTGTGTGGGCTTTCAGCCTATGCTTTTAGACCGTTTGTCCATTTAGGGGCCTTGTAAATTGAAAGTGAGATTCGCGTGGGCTTTAGGCCCATGGTCTAGAGTAGGATCCTTAAGTCTGCACCTTCGATGAATACTCTTAACCCATAAGGAAAATGTCCTAAAGGTTGGGGTAGTTGCCAAAGGTATAGTCCTTATCCCTTCTATGTTCCTGGGCCCGGGCCTATTGTTGTCTTTTGCTACCGAGTGTTTGTGCCCATTTGTGGGCCTTGTGGTTAGAAAGTGATCCTTGTGCTGGCCTTAGGCCCATGATCTCGAAAGTTTAGTGGTCCTTGACCATTATTCATCTTTGTTTAGGGTACTCGTCAGAAGTATAGTCCCTATATCCTTCAGCTCTCCACTTACCCCGATTGTAGGGTTATGCCGCCGAATTTTCCTCAATTGCCCTTACATGTTTGAGCAAGATAAGTGTAGAACCCATAGATTGTAGGGCAATTAGGTCTATTCCTCTATTACCTTTGGGAAAGTCTTATACGATATTAGAGTGCCAATCAGGGGCTTGCCCCATTGTCTGTGGGCCTTGGCCCATTGTAGTGTATGCTACCAAATGATCCCTATATGTCTTTGGGCCTTAGAGGTAGAAAGTGAGATTTGCGCGGGCTTTAAGCCCAGATTCTATAGGTCTGTTCATTCTGAGTGTCTTTACTAGGGACTTCTTTCCCTAAGATTCCCTAGTCTACCTCACATGCTTTTGGTGTGAACTTTCATCCTTTTTAAAGGAATGTCCTAGAAAGTAGGGGCTTTGTGAGTTTTGTAAAATATCATTCTTTTTCAAAAAGCAATCATGGGGCTTTAAATTAATTTCAAAATTTTCATTTCTTTTTAGAAAGCATTCTGGCTTGGATCATTGACTCTAGTGGGCCTGGGTTAAGTGTTGATTCATCTGTTGATTCCGATATGGCTAACAACGACGAGGTTTCCCCTACTGTTGCTGCCATAATCATGTCCTCTAAGGAAAGAATGGAAGCCCTAGCTCAAATGGCCGAAGATTTCTTAGCCCTAAAAGCAATCCAAGATCTATCTGAAAAGAATGGGGCTGAAATAGGAGAATCATCCCTCAAGCCTAAGCCCATCTTTGAATCCGTTAAGCCCATGGACCTGGATGAGAACCCTCAACCCAAAAATCCTTCATACCTCGCTAAAGAGCCCATTCTCCTGAATAGTAGGATTGAAGCCTTGGAAAAAGCCCTTAAATGATTCCGAAGGTCTGATGACTTGATGGACGTGACCTCGTTTTCCTTGTTCCCAAGAGCTCGCTTACCTAGCCACTTCAGGATACCGGAATTGGAAAAGTTTGATGGGATGGGTTGTCCTAAGATCCATTTGAAGATGTATGTGAGAGCCATGCATCCCCGTGGGGCCGATGATGAGCTACTAGCTCAAATGTTTCATGAGTCGCTTGCCGGATCTGCTTTGAAATGGTTCTTACACTTTGATGAGTCTAAGATAAACACGTGGGAGGACATTTGCATTGAGTTTATTAGCCACTACCAGTACAATACAGAAATTGACGTCACTCATCGTGATTTGGAAACAACCAAGCAAGAACCCTATGAGACCTTCTCAACTTTTATTATGAGGTGGAGGGCTAAGGCCTCTCATATGATCAATCGACCAACAGATGAAGAATAAATCCAAATGGTACTCAAGAGTTTGTTACCCGGCTATCGCAAGTATCTCTTTGCATAGTATTTTCCCAATTTCAAAGCTCTTACCAGGGCTGGAATCCAAGTCGAAGACGCCCTTGCTAGAGGAGCCATCGAAGTCGAACCATCTCTCAAAAGACAACGAACCATTTTCGAAGAAGAGTTAAGTGATGAAGTCAATACCATTATCCTACCCACATTGCCTTCCATGAAAAAAATCCACCCCGCCAATTTGCTGATTTCCACATGTCGTTGGATCAAATCCTCGAGATATTGAAAGATCAAAACCTTTTGCAACCCCTTGAGCCAAGGCCTCTCCCTAAGTCCATATCAAAATCCTTCAATGGAGATGAGTACTGCAATTTTCATCAATACCCGGGTCATTCGACTAACCAGTGCTACCGCCTTCGCCATGAAATCCAAGATCTGATTGACCACAAAGTTGTCTCACCATCCAATTTCTCCAATCAGTTAGCTTGAGCCGACCACCGCACCCCTTTCTAAGGAATCCCTTAACGGAGAATCGTAGTGAAAGCCCATGAAAGATTAAGAGTTGTTTCTACCGAGTAGTAGCTTATTAGATTTTGTTTGTGCTTCCTTTGAGTAGTGTAGGATTTCAGTTTTCATTTTCAATAATAAGTGTTTCCCTAGCCCGCTTGTGGGACTAGGGTGATCCATTGTTTAGGATTTCTTTATTTTGTCATTTCCTTTCGAGTTCAAGAATAAAAAAATAAAAAAAAAAAAGATTATCTTCTGCATTTTCTTTGCGTTGTCTTCCTCTGTGGATGTTTATGGCATGGATATAAATCTTAAGAAAAATATCTCTCTGGAGCTCGTTGAGCAAAGGAATATGGGACAATAAACTTACATGAATTAATTAGAATCAATTGATTTAGGGACAAATGACTTGTCTAAGATAATTAAGATTGGGCCAATAATTTTCTCACAAGAAAAAAGAAATCAATTGGAAATCATGCTTAAAGCAAACTTGTGAAACTTTTAAGTTTAGAGGCAATATATCCTGCGATGGCCTCATTGTGGTGTGACTACCTTTCATTCATTCTGAAGATAGATCAAGAAAAAGTCAAGAAAGATGAAACTGAAGATATGAAAAAGGATGGATTAGTAACTAGGGGCTGATTCTTCCCAAATCGAATCAACCCATAGTATACTCATACTCAGGAAAGATCGTGAAGATTTGGAAAAGTTTTAATAGAAAAGATTAGATCATGCGATGAAGATTCAATGGTGGGGCTCCTCCCAAAGAATGGAGCTTCCAAAAAAACAAAAAAAACAAAAAAACAAAAAAAAAATGAAAAAAAAAATGAAAGTAAAAATGATTGCATTCGAAGCCATTCAAGAAAAAGAAAATATGGTACACCAGGGCTTAGAAAAAGAAGAGGAGTTAGTACCAAGAAGAGAGTTCGAACCAAGATGTGAAGTCTCTACACCATTAATTGAGCGCTATCAAGCGGGACTATTTGTCTTTAGATTTAAAAGATGATTAAGTTTGCTCATCTCATCCATTTAGAAAAAGAAAAAAGAAAAAATGAAAAGCCCTCTAAGTAGAAAACCCGAAAGGGCTGCCAAGGCAAAAGTTAAGGCATTCAAAAAAAAAAAATATCAAGCCTGCTAGGTAGAAAACCCGAAAGGGTTGCCTAGGCAAAAGTTAGGGCATTCAAAAAAAAAATCAAGCTCGCTAAGTAGAAAACCTGAAAAGGCTGCTTAGGCAAAAGTTAGAGCAAACAAAAGAGAAATGAATTGTCATGAACTACGAGGACCTGATTCTCCACAAACATCAAACAACTTGTCACAGTTTTTTTCAAAATAGACATCAAAATGGAGATACGTAGGTAGCCCCTAAAGTTACATTGGGTGCGGTCCAATTCTTGTGAAAACACTAAATGTTGAGTTCAAAATTAATTTATCATGGGCAATTAGTTTGAAACTAAATGAATTGAAGACATTTAATTCATAAGGGTAAATAATATCTTGAAATTTGTGGACATGCCATTAACATCCTGCAGCTTCTTTGTTTCTCGCCATTTTGGGAAGTTTGTCACTTCCTAAAACTTCTTGTGTAGCTTTCTTTTAGGTATTACTTGTTTGAAAAGTTTTACCTTCGTGAGGATTTTTATGTCCCTAATGTTTTGTTCTTTCTTTAAATTCCAAAATCTAGTGATATTTGGTGGAATTGGTGAAATCATTTGACATGAGCCTAGCTAAGAATCTCTAACAAGGCCCATTGCTTGAGCCTTTCTCGAATCCTTTTGAACCCTATAACCATGTGGTTGAACCCGTTTGGAATACCCCTTACCCATTGTTGAATATTCATTGGTTTTGACAATCCCATCCATTTGATCGAGATACATGAGCCGGTTTGCTTGACCATCCAGAATGAAAGCTATCAGAATTTGATGAACCTTTGCAACTATTGAAATGGCATGCAAGATGTATTTTGGGTTGACACCAAGGAAAGTACGAGTATAATCCAAGGAAGGGATGCAGATCATTACGTTTGAAGAAGATACATGAGGTTATGAACCCCAAAAAATGTAACCATTAGAATCAGAGTTGATATTGACTTTACGTCCTACTTTGCGATCAAAGGATTCAAACCAAAGTGCTTAAACATAATCTTCATGCTTCAGTTTTTATAAACTTTTCTCAAAAAATGTTTTTGAAAGCCCTCTTGGTTGTTTTTGAAAATAAGTGATATATGTGTACTACTTGTGTCGGTCCCCCTCTCTTCAAAGGTACTTTACAGTATCTGCATTAGAAGGTTCTTAAGTTGGGCTTCCTTGCCATAGGTACCCTAGTGTTGAAATTAGGTTTCCTTGTCATAGGTACCCTGGTGTCGAGGTTCGGCTTCCTTATCATAGGTACCCTAGTGTCGAGGTCAGGCTTCCTTGTCATAGGCATCCTTCTGTTGAAGTTAGTCTACAATATAAGAGTTGGTTGATTAGGAAAAGAATTGATATTGATAAGTTAGAATAACTTTTAAGGATGGAATTGTTGACATGTGAAACCAGTGCATAGAATGATGAGTTTGAAACCAACACTAAGTGTGACACTTGTGTTGAGAAATGAAAGTGTGACATATAGTGATGTTGAAGACTATCATTATATGTATGAGTTTATATGACAAGCAGTTTTATGCCTTAAAAGTTTATAATAACTTAGCATTATTAATGATTTTGAATCCCTTTGTCATAAGGAATGTAATTGGAAAGAAAATCTCAAGGAAATGAGTTTTGAAAATGCTTTATCAAAAACCTTGTAGGTATACTTAGTCAAAATTGATTTTTGGAATAAAACTTTCTTAGTAGCATGGAAATGTCACTAAAAAGAATAGTGTTTTTTGAAAAAACATAAGCATTACTTTTTTGAGATTTTTATCAAACATGTGATATGCACATATTTGAAATAAGTTTTGAAAACTTGTCATGATATGATGAAATCATTTTAGAAAATTGTCAAAGTCAATGGAATCATGACATGGAAATTTTCTTTTGAAAAGTGGAATTTTTCCTTTCATAGAATTTGGTCGAATATTTGGTGTGCATACATTTGGAGACATGTTTTGAAAACTTGTCATGACATGTGAAACATATTTGAATCATGACATGAGAAATTGGATTTTAAAAATCAAAATTTTGTTTTCTTGGGAAATTTTATCAAATACTTGATGGGCATCATTTTAAGCTTGTAAAGTAAGAGTTGGAGCACCCAAGTTCTTCCAAATACATTCCTCATAAAGGGGAATGATCAACCAAAACTCATAGAGTAGATTTTGAACTGAGAATACCATAGAATTTGGGGATATAAGATAGGAGTATGAGTTTACCTCTTGTCGTGAATGGGAAGATAGAAAAGATGAGCTTGAAGCTCCAACAATACTCTTGAGTCAGTTTCGTCATCCAGAAAACCTTGTACTGGTTAGGTGTTTAGAGGGTGGGTACCTCTTGTTAGTCAGGAATTTGAAGATATGATGGAGAGTTATAAAGATTTGGAAAATGGGTGTAAATCCCAAATGCAAGGATCAAAAGATGAATCCTAGTTTTGATCTAAGGATTGATGTGTAGAATATCTTAGAGAGTAATTGGAAGTAGTCTGAATAGATGAAAGCCAATCTGAATTGATGAGAAAAAGTGAATGAAATTCACATGGTTGATATTGATGATAGTTTGCAAGAGAATGATGTGAGATAATGATTTGGAAATGATGAGCGTGTAGGCAAAGCCCATATTTGACATATGGCATTCAGAATAAGAATTTTGTTAAGTAAAGTCCATATTTGACATATGGCAAAGCCAATATTTGACATATGGCATTCAGAATAAGAATTTTGTTAAGTGAAGTTCATATTTGACATATGGCAAAGCCCATATTTGACATATGGCAAAGTTCATATTTGACATATGAGATGTGATGATTAGGATAAGAATTTTGTTAGGTGAAGTCCATATTTGACATATGGCAAAGCCCATATTTGACATATGGCAAAGTTCATATTTGACATATGAGATGTGATGATTTTGTTAGAGGTATGCCCTAAAACCAATCCTAAATGGCATATCAATTTCATATTATATTTATCTGAAGGTACAACTTATCGTATGTATTTAAATATATATGATAAGGTCCATGAATAACTGATAGGAGAAATATATATCTCAAGTTGTTGAGATATGGAGACTCATATTTCTCGTACACATTTATTCTAAACAAGTTCCTACTCATAGGTTTATTAAAGTGGATATTTAATAAACCGTCAAGAGTAGCACATATTTAAACTGGCTCCAATGGGAGGATAGGTAGTCTTTCCTATCGGTGTAGTGACACTATAGTTAATCTGTGGATGCATATTAGAGAATATGTATACTAAACATGATCTGCTAGAATGTTCTTATGGAGATTAGTCAAAAGAATATTCTTTTGTTACGACCATTGATTTGGTAATCCTTAAACCTGAGGCACCATAGTTATCTTATGCATAGGTCACTTGAGTTTGATAATATCTCATACATCCTTAACCACAAGGGTGTAATCGGTACTCATTGGCTCTAGTAGGGTTATGTATGAAGGTAAATGAGTGCGCATGAAGGAATCATCACTTTCATCTTTGATGAGAGAGAATGTCAAGGTTCGTTCACAAAGATAATTCTCAGTGTGAAATCCATGGCCATTGTGATAGGTAAACTGTGAAAAGTGTTTCATGAGTTTATCTTATTGAGAATTATATTTTGTAGAACATATAACAAG
>JAESVK010037248.1:0-10656 GCA_017140935.1 Hamamelis virginiana
GGAGGGGAATCCTGTCTTTGAGTTATGTTTGATTTTAATTATTAAAGGTTAATTAATTAAAAGTCAAAATTAACCAAGAATAGGATTACTCTATTCAAGGATGTTTGGTCATGCTAGCACTAGTAACCAAACACCCCTTAAAGAGGAGAAAGTCTATAAATATGAGTGTTTACACATTCTAGGGTTAAAAAAAAAAAACCCTAGGGCCGAATTCTCTCTCTCCTCTCCCTCTCCATGCTAGCTTGTTTCACAAAGGTTGTGGAAGACTAGAAGGTTTTAGAAATCTTGCTCTCGTGTGGATACGCTTTGGAGGTTTCATCCGTTTGAAACTCGAAGGAAAGCTACATCGAAAAGCACAATCAAGTATGATTTATTTGTGTTGATTAATATTCATTCTTGTTTGTATATGTGTTTTTAATATACATGACCCCCATGCTTGAATCGATTTTTGAAGGTTTTGTGAACATGGATTGATTTTAATAAATGAAAAAATTTTGTTTTACCTCTTCCGCTGTGAATCCATGGCTTTGTTTCACAGAACCTTTCACTGAAAGCCTTCAAGGGGAAGGGATTATTAGTTCAGACACTGACCGATAGACACCTCAACGCCTGGCTGAGGAAGGGTGCGGGCTATAAGCCCAGTTTGGTTCGCCAGTTCTACACTTCAGCCGCTCCAACAGAGGATCGAGCTGAGACGATCAGAGCTGAGGTCGGAGGCCTTATTATTGAGATTACCCTGGACGACATCGCCGATTATCTGGGATGCGAATGTCTAGTGGCAGCAGAGGTTGAGTACCCCCATGGCAGCTATTTAGAGCTTTCCGAGGACCTATGCGCCGACATGGTCTGTGAGGATCGCGCTTTATTTGATGGGGTCTACTTCACGACAGGGAACATGCACCTGCAGTACGCAGCTATGAATAAGTTGCTCTACTGCAATCTACGAGCGAGGGGCACTGATTCACAGATCCCCGTAGAGTCTGTGCGACAACTTTTAGAGTTCATCAGTGATCATGAGATAGACATTGCCCTACTCATTTTCAGCGAGATCCGGACTTTCATTCCCACACAGCTGCGCAACAACATGCTGTACCCCCAGATGATTACAGCATTTACTTTGGGTGCGGGTATTGAGTTTGATGAGCAGACACGGTGGGGCGAGGGACCTATCACTCCTACTACTATCGCCAGGAGCATGGCGGTTAGGCCGAAGAGGCCACATACTGAGTCTACAGATCCATCAGAGCTAGCTCCAGCCACTACCGGTCAGCCATCATCTGTTCCAGTTCCAGCTACTACTGTATCACCTCAGCCAGCCTCAGCATCTGTCGGGTCCTAGGACTTGTTACTTCAGGTCTTGGAAGGGCTGAGATTAGTTATGGAGACTCAGCAGCGACAGTCTGCTCAGCTAGAGAGGCAGTCCGCTCAGCTCAGGGTGATGTGGAGACGTATGGATGGCAAGCCGATTTCTGAGGCTGACCGAGCACTATTCGACAAGCCACAGCCCACAGCTGGAGTCAACATCCCACTTGGGGATGATCATCAGTTATCCGATGAGGCCCGCAGACAGCGCGAGGCAGAGATGAGGGCTGATGTTGAGATGAGAGATGATGCACAGTCATGAGATTGGGTTGTTCTTGTTGAGTTTTAGTTATATTTTTGGTTAGAGTTTTACGTTGCTATGGGTTAGTATAGGGTTATAGGATGGTTTAGGGTAGCAACCTTGAGCATATATATCAACCATCCTATTTTTGTTGTCTCAAACTTCTTTTGTTACAAACAAAATACATTACAATCCTATAAAAGTCCTTTTTGATTTCAAATTATATGCACTATTCTCTTGTGATTACTTATTTATTTAAGTTTTAGAATATGTATGAACTGCAATTCTATGCATATATAACTTCATTGCTTTCATCTTCCATTGGTTATATTAAGCTTAATGCATAAGTGTTATACTTGTATGTATCCATTTGGGACTCAGGGTTATTAACCTTTCGTAGCAAACATTTTTTGCGAGTGACCATTGTGAGGATTTGAAGTTGAAACTTATTTAGGGTTGATACTCATATTCTTATTGCATTTATTTTAATTCTATCAAGTTCACCTTCACTACACGTTGAACACTTGCTAATTACCTGTTAGAGATAGCATTTTCTGT
This sequence comes from Hamamelis virginiana, assembly GCA_017140935.1. Classification (NCBI taxonomy): domain Eukaryota; kingdom Viridiplantae; phylum Streptophyta; class Magnoliopsida; order Saxifragales; family Hamamelidaceae; genus Hamamelis; species Hamamelis virginiana. Next base: position 2,162 of record JAESVK010037248.1, read on the forward strand.
GTTTAAATTTTCAAATATGTTCTTGATATATCTATAGATGAAACTCTTGATGTGTACATAGTTTTGTTTTATCTTTGTTTTCTTCATCTCTTGATTCTTTTATTCTTTCATGTTTGTGGGTACCATTTTCTGCAAAACCTCACGAGACTTCACTCGTCCGCTAGGGGTAACCTAGTGGTTTAAAAGGCTTGTTGCATATGCTAAATGCAATCGCGATTCCCTGCGAAAGTGACTTTTTAATTTATAGTTTCAGTTTTTCTTCTTTCAGAGTATAGAAATTGCGACGGCATTTTTTTAAACTAACTCTCCAATAACCCTTGCCTTCAATCGCATATTTAGTTTCAGTTGAGGTGGTCTGCAAATCAGTTGCGGAAGGTTGAGCTCCTGACTATTCCTAGAGTATGTAGTAAAGCTGTCGATGTTGTAGCTAAGTTTGCTTTGAGGGTTTGTCCACTGTTATTTGGAAGGAACATCCTCCAGCTTAGTTTTCGAGATCTTTTGGCCAAAAATAAAAAGATGAGTCTGTGTTATTAGCAGAACCATTTTGTAAAGGCTATTAACCCCAACATAATGATGACGATTGTCCTCTTAAGTTGGCAGCACTTGAAGCTCCATTTTCAAAATAGGAAAATGCTATCTGTCGCCACATGATATCGCTACATTTATTGTTACAAGTAAGAAATGCTGTGGTTTTTCAAAACTACCCTCATATCTTTCTTGTATTGATACTTGGAGCAATGTTACAAGCATAGATACCAAAGGATAGTTTTCTTAAGACCCTCTTTCTTTAGTTTGGTCTGTCTCCTTTTGCAAGTTGTCTTCCTTCTTTTTCTTCCTTGGGTTTTTTCTTTTATTTGGATTTTTGTAATATGGCGCCATTTTGTTCTTTATCTTTCATATTTAGGTGAACATTTGTATGCTTTGCATGTCCAGCCAAAGGCCTTTTTTCAAATGAATTATTTACTTTACCAAAAAATTTACGAGATTAGATTTCCTTCTTGATAATGTGTTGCACCTACTTCATCATCTTTAGTTCTCTAAGATCTTCTCTAAACCAAAAGAGAGAAAGATCAACAGGTGATGAATGATATTGCAATACTGAGGCATACAGGTTCCTTTTTCCCTTCATTCCAGTAGGAATGCAGCATATTGAATAGAATAGGAAATGAAGAAAATCCCCATATTTTCTAATGAAGAATTTAAGGCCTAATTATGATGTTGATTTACATAAAAAAAATTCTATTTGGTTAAGTCTTGTAATAGTAGTTCCGATTGAACACAATCTGTGCTGCCACAACAACTTGCTTCAGCATCACCATAATTCTACCTTTCCTGAACACAACATAAACCATTACTACAGACAACACATCCACTAATTCTCTATAGTTATAGTGCTTGAATGCTCTGCTACCTCTGTTTTGATATCACTGTTGGCATGCTCCAATAGTTGGTATAGGAGGCATTGGCAGAACAACCCTAGCTCAATTGGCATATAACGATGAAAAGGTAACAAAACATTTTGATCTTAAATTGTGGGTTTTCATTTCTAATGATTTCAATGAGAGAAAGATCTTTACTCATCAAACATTGCCTATTTTTAAAAGTAACCAATTGGACATGAGTTTCATTAGATTTTCCACAGAAACAAATAGAGCCCAAGGGTCCTGTAAACATTGATTTGAGATGTGCAAGCATATCTCGACTGTAAAGTCACAACTTTAATGGATGATACAAAGTAGAGTTATAAGTATGAAATAAAAAGTTTCACAATTGACTAAGAAACTGCTAATCTTTGTATAAAAGCAGGTTGCTGAAATTGTGTTCAGTACCTACTAGATATTAGGGGAGTTTGGACACTGCATGAGAACAAATTGTTTAAGTTGTTTAAATAGCTATGTAACTAATATACTCTATAGTGGCGGAACAAGGATTTTTTCTTAAGGGGGGCCAAATTTTTTAATGTAAGAGTATTATTTTTTAATATGAAAATGGCGTGAAATTTCCATTTTTATAATATATATAAAATTGTAAGTTTACAAAATATTAGTGCCAAAGTCGCAATACTATAAAAGTTCATACAAATTTATTTGGTGATAACACTATTCAACCCATGGATTTGGGAGGTTAAATAGTCTTTACATCCAAATTCAGTATAATCCATAAGAATTTGTTAAAGTTTGTGGACTATAGTTCAAAATAAATTATTTTAAGGTCATATCTTTTTTCTGAAAATTCTATTGAGTAATTTAAACCCTTTTTGGGTTATTATATATGTGCTATATATATATGATTCAAGTCTACTCAAAACTGTGAAAAATGAATTGTTCTCACCTTAATTGAGGAAGATAAAAATATAAATGCATGATGTTTATGTGAGCCTCTAACCAAAATTCTCTTTCCTTCACATTCCCTCTAATGTACTCTCTCTTTTCTTCTTTCTCTCTTTTCTTTTTTCGATATCTACCTCAATCCCTTTTCCAAAATTTTAATGCTAATTTGTTCCTTTAATTTTATTGTTAAATTAGAAATACCGATCTTTAGAGTGGTTGTGTAAAATATACAATGTATAAAATAACAAGAATGATATTATAAGGTGTACATTACACAAAGTGGTGACCTCAATAGGGCAAAATGCAGAGCATATTTTAAAAACCTGACCGTTAGGTTAGATGACCTGCTAGTCAATCTCATGTTCCCAAAAAATCACAGTGATCCAATGGTCGATTTATGAAAAGCTGACTAGGGAAAAAAAGCAATATTTTGAAGAACAAATTAAATGTAATAATTTTTCACTGAGACATTTTTCATAAACCAACTGTTGGATCATTTGTGATTTTTTACAAACATAAAATTGACAAGCACTTTATCTAATCTAACGGTCAGTTTTTTAAAATATGCGCAATATTTGACCTTATGAAGCTTTATGTAAGGTATAACTTATAATAGCATCCCTATGTATAAAAAATTTTCAAAAAGTCAGGGGGGGCATGGCCCCCCTACCCTAACCTTTGGTTCCGCCACTAGTCTCTATTACCTCATGAGGGTAATTGAGTATATTAATTTGATCGACACATTCAAAATGAGGCCTTGTTGGGGTATTGGCAAGTGTCCCTTTCTCTATTTTTATTTTTTATTTTTTATTTTTTATTATCGATCATTTTGCTGATTGGGTGGTGAATGCGATGAATTTGAGTGCCAAAATGCTTCTGAACTAAAATTGAATCATAACAATTCCATTTAGTAACCAAATTCCAATAAGGAACAAGAAAAGCTCAAAGTACAAATTTTTAGATTTCAATAATCAAAAGGTCAACTTCAGAAGTAGATTATAAGCACAACAATTCATCAATGCAATTAGTCTTTAAAATAAATATAGAAATTAAAAAAAAAAATCCATTTGAACTAGACCAAGCATAGTATCGCAGAAAGGTTCTATTAGTAATGCTACAATGATATCACCCAAAAGGCATAGGAGTAGACAACACTTAATGTAAAAAAAACTAATTGGATAGCTTATGATTATTACCTGAAGCGCTTCCCTCTGCAATCTGCTGATTTCATATAGAGATTAATGCCGATATCATTATGTTCTAATTAGCATATCTTAATATATGCCACAGATCAAGATCTCAAGCATCTGTTAGATCTGAAGAAACCTTGAGTATTTTGTCTGTTATGGCTTTATGTTCGAAGTGGCTACATTGGTTGCTTGGTGTCATGGTGGATCTAGACTCCTTGTTGCTTCAGATTTGAAGACTGACCATAATAGCAAGGCTTTATCATATCTGTTATGATTATTTATCTGATTGTTATCTATTTTAATTGTTTAATTATGTGATAACATGGATATTGTCTGTTATGACTTTATGTTTAATTATATAGATTAAAAATCACAATTTTGGATTATAAATGTGAAACTAGATAATAAAATTAATTCCCATGTTTTGATATAAATTATTTTTCAAAGGGAATTAGAATTTTATTAGTTTCATGTTTATTAGTTGCCAATTTTATAATTTTTAATTTATTTAGAATTAAACATATATTTTTAATCCCTCATTCTTTTCAAATAACTAAGTGTTATTAAGTATAAATCTCATGGTCTCCGTCACTAGTTTATAAGTGATGCAATTAATTAGTGTGTTGGTCGTGGTGCCTTCCTCCCTATCGGACTAATTAATTAGCGGATTCACTAGTACAAACTTCCTTAAAAAATAATTCTAGTAATTGTTAATGTGAATCACTTCTCCATTTGAGGGATTCATTATGGAATAATAGATCTAGAATTAAGTGATGGTATACATTTAGCTATAAATAATAATATCTTCTCCATCTAAGTCACTGCTATTATTTATAAGACCGAAGCTAAGTCAGCTATTTAATTTTGTTTGGCACGGTCCATTGCCTACATAACAAGATTAATAGGAATTGGCTTGTCTGGACAAATGATGGATAGTAGACGACCTCCCATCGAGGTATGCTATTCACGGTGTATTAGGTTGTTGGCGGATTCTTTTAAAAATTGGTAGAGGGAACCAAAATTTTAAAATGAAATTCAAAGTTTTTTTAATGCTCTTCATAATTTGTTATAATTATGTGATTCTCAGGTTTTTTCAACCCACTTGCTGTTATTCTCAAAGAAAACAAACTTGATGGAACTAATTATATTGACTGGAAAAGAAATTTGGATATTGTACTGACTGCTGAAGAGTACAAGTTTGTGCTCATAGATGTTTGCACGCAGAAACCTGATGAAGGGGTAACCGAACAGGAAGCCAAGCCTTATCAGAAGTGGGTTAAGGCTGATGAGATAGCGCGGTGTTACATTCTGGCTTCTATGTCGAATGTTCTGCAACATTAGCATCAGTCTATGTCCACTGCCTGTGACATGATGTATAACCTCAAAGAAATGTTTGGGAATCAGACTCGTGCTGCTAGGCAAACTGTTATGAAACATCTGTTAAGTTGACCACTACTATGGCTGAATGGACCCCAGTTAGGGATCATGTTCTGAAGATGATTGCTCTTCTGAATGAACTAGAGATCCTTGGATCTGAAATCAATGGGGATACTCAGGTCGATATCATTCTCCAATCGTTGCCAGATTCTTTTAAGCAACTCTGCCTAAACTATAACATGAATGATCTTCATTATTCTTTGGCACAACTGCTTAAAGAACTCATGTCACCCGAGGGCCTTGTCAAGAAGCCAGCTACTGCTCCAGTGACTGAAAAATGTTCTACTTCTAAGCCAAAAGGCAATAAAAATAAGAAAAAGGTCCACAAACAGGGTAAAGTTCCTCATGCAGTTAATGGTCCTTAGGGTGGAGTGAAAAAGTCCAAGGGCAAGTGTTTTCACTGCAAGCAGTCAGGGCATTAGAAGAAATAGTGTCCAGTTTATCTCAACAAGATGAACAATCAAGGTAAATCTTATTCACAAGTTATTGAGACATGTTTAACGGTGCTATCTACTAGTACTTGGTGTGTAGATACAGGAGCCACTAACCATGTTTGCAATTCTTTGCAGGGGTTCCAGGAAACCAGTCAGCTTAGTGATAGGGAGATTTATCTTCATATGGGCAATGCTACAAAAGTGGCAGTAGTTGCAATAGGAAATATTTAGTTAAATTTTGGTAGAGACAGAATTTTAATATTGAAGGATTGTCTTTATGTTCCTTCTATTAGAAGGAATTTGATTTCAGTTTCTAGTTTGGTTAAAAACGGATATTCTATTTATTTTGATAATTTAGTGACTATTAAATTTAATAAAAGTTTTATCTATTCTGGTTCATTGGTAGATGATCTTTATATTATTAATCGTGTCTCTCCAACACTGGAACTTAATGAATTGAATAACACTAATAGTTTATCATGTAAGAGAAAGAAACTTTCTGAAATAAATCAAACCTATCTGTGGCACTTACGCCTATGTCATATTAATTTAAAACGGATTTCAAGACTGGTTCAAAATGGACCATTAGGTTCATTGGAAGTGGAGGCACTTCCAGTCTATGAATCCTGCTTAGTAGGTAAGATGACCAAACGGCCTTTTTCGGCCAAAGGCTATAGAGTCAAAGAGCAATTGGAATTGGTTCACTCTGATTTGTGTGGACCCATGACTATCCAGGCTAGAGGTGGCTTTGAGTACTTCATGACCTTCATTGATGACTACTCAAGGTATGGATACATTTATTTGATGCGCCGTAAGTCCGAAGCTTTTGAGAAATTCAAAGAGTATAGGGCAGAAACGGAGAAGCGTCTGGGTAAATGTATCAAGACACTACGATCTGATCATGGTGGCGACTACCTCTTATGAGAGTTTATTGATTACTTATCAGTAGAAGGGATTAAATCCCAATTGTCTGCACCTCGTATGCCACAACAAAATGGTGTAGCAGAGAGAAGAAACATGACTCTTATGGATATGGTGAGATCTATGATGAGTTATTCAGATTTACTTGATTCATTCTGGGGATATGCACTTGAAACAGCAGCATATATTCTGAACTTGGTACCAGCTAAATGAACAAAAAAATTCTATATTTTTTGAATTGGGATAAAAAATTAAAATCAATTAAAGTTCGCCCCCCCTTAACCAAATTCTTTGCTTCGTCCCTGTGTATAGAGAGAAAGATCAACAGGTGATGAATGATATTGCTCCCTTTTCCCTTCATTCCAGTAGGAATGCAGCTTATTGAATAGAATAGGAAATGAAGAAAATCCCCATGCTAGTCCAAGTTATCTTTTTACTAATACGCCGCTAGAAAAGGTGTTCCATATTTTCTAATGAAGAATTTAAGGCCTAATTATGATGTTGATTTAGGTAAAAAATTCTACTTGGTTAAGTTTTCTAACAATAGTTCCGATTGAACACAATCTATGCTGCCACAACAACTTGCTTCAGCACCACCACAATTCTACCTTGCCTGAACACAACATAAAACATTACTACAAACAACACATCCACTAATTCTCTAAAGTTATAATGCCTCAATGCTCTGCTACCTCTGTTTTGATATCATCGTTGGCATGCTCCAATAGTTGGTATAGGAGGCATTGGCAAAACAACCCTGGCTCAATTAGCATATAACGATGAAAAAGTGACAAAACATTTTGATCTTAAATTGTAGGTTTTCATTTCCAATGATTTCAATGAGTGAAAGGTCATTACAGCAGTTATTGAGTCTACTACTAAAAACAAATGCTTGATTTGGTAAAGATATTTCTCATCAAACATATGCTTGTTTTAAAAAGTAGTCAATTGGACATGAGTTTCATTAGATTTTCCATAGAAACAAACAGAGCCCGAGGGTCCTGTAAACATTGATTTGAGATATGCAAGTGTATTTCGACTGTAAAGTCACAACTTTAATGGATGGTACAAAGTATAGTTATAAGAATGAAATAAAATGGCTTCAATCCTTAGTTATTTATTTATGAGTTTTGATGATAACAAACATTGTGTAATGATTATGCATATGTATACTTAACATTGAACATTATGTTGTGGTTTAATCTTTATTGGCAATTTACTTGTTATATCTCTCTTGGTACACATTCTTGCATATTGATTGAATCAGGTTATGAGCATTGTCCTTGGCCATCTTTGTGTGCCTATTCAATAAAGGAAACTGAAGATTTGTTCAATGCCATCTTTGCCGATTCTTGCACAAGAGAAAGAATTGAAGATTACAAGACTATTTTTTTATTCCTTGTGTAATTTTGGTTAGGACTCTTAATGTGTGAATCTCTCTTATAAGATTAAAACTAATTTGGCTTAGTTTAAAAATACTTTAAATTCTTGACTTGGTTTACAACTTGGGAAAATCATTTTGTTTGACCAAAATTATTTCCAAATATTCTTGGGCTTTTCTTAAATCAAAATCCAGCTTAAAATTCATAAAAAGTGCCTTATGGCCTTCCTTAGTCGACTAACCCCTTGTTGCTAGTCGACTAACTGCAAGGCAGTAAGCATGTTTTATGAAAATATAAGCTAGTCGACTAATTCCTTGGGATTAGTCGACTAACAGTTTCTTAGTCGACTAACGCCTCCTGTCCTAGTCGACTAATCGAGCCCGAAGAATTTGTTCAAAGTGATTTTAAGTTGCTAGTCGACTAACCCATCGTTTACTAGTCGACTAACAAACCCAGTTTTCCAAAACTTATTGTTTTTAACTCTCTAGTCGACTACTTAAGCTGTCTTAGTCGACTAACCGACTCCGAACTTATTTTGTAAGTGCTTTTTAAAGGCTCTAGTCGACTAATTCTTATGTGCTAGTCGACTAATGATGTTCTGCAAATCATAACAGCTAGTTTTTACAACCCAAACGGCTATATTTTTCTTCTCAACAGCTATATGATATTGAGAGCCTTTAAATACCATTTACATAAGTCTTGGATAAGTTAATTTATTCACTCCAAGTTATTTGAAACACTTTTCTATTAAAACCCAATTTTGTTCATCAATTATTTGAGTGTTTCAAGCTCTTCAATATT
>JAESVK010037289.1:0-11171 GCA_017140935.1 Hamamelis virginiana
CCCCTGCATGCCACGCTTGCAAAAAATCATGCCGATCCGACGGTTGGAATTTTGTAAAACCAGCCTTAAGCACAAATGAAATTTATATATAGTCTTTGGTAATTTCAGCCTGCTTAAGGCTAGTTTTACAAAATTCCAATCGTCGGATCGGCATGATTTTTTGCAGGCGTGGCATGCAGAGGGTGAGCATCATATCCAACGGTCGGAATTTGGAACCGACCACCGGAACACTGTCAAATGGCCGTGCAGTCCACTTGCAGTCCGGACTGCAATGGATCGTCTCTCTCTCTATATATATATATATATATACCACCCCAACTAGGGTTTTTGGGCAACTGTCCATTCAGTATAAAGCAAAGACATAGAGATACTAGCTAGGTCTTGAAAGAGATGATGGCTAAACTTTCTTACACACATTTCTTCCTCATTGTCCTTATTTTCTCAGGTTTGTATAGTTATCCTACATAGTTTTGATGTGATGGATTTGAGATCATGGACACCTCTCTCTCTCTCTCTTAATTTTTTTTGGTAGAAATCTCTCTCTCAATTTTTCATAACACAAAGATGGTATTCTAAAAAATGTTTTGTTCGCATTTTGAGAGTACTTTTAAGCGAAACCGGTATCATTTTTTTCATTTTTAAAAGCGAAAAAAGGTGTATATAAAATGCAAATTAAATCAGCCAATTCCGCTAACAAACTAGCTAAATTTTTACCAGCTATGAGAATTTTCTTTTACAATTTTCCTATACATGATTATTATTATTATTATTATTATTATTATTATTATTATATATCAATATTTAATGTGTGGTTAATTAATTTTCATAATTTTGCAGTGGCATTGATGGTGCCTCAAGGCAATGCTGGCAAAAGATGTCAGGCTGTGGTGGATTCCTGTGATCCCGGGACTTGTCATCTACAATGCTTGGATAATTACAAAGGCAGTGGACAATGCGTTTACAATGGCTCAATCTCATTAAATTGTCAATGTCATTATGATTGTGATGATTAAGCTTTTATTTCCCAAGTTGGTTCTTTCCCAGGGTTTTATTTTGTTCTTAATCTACATTAGCTAAGAAGGGAGCAAATAAATGGATTGATATTGAGTTGAATTGGTGGTTTTTTTTTTCTTTCCTCATTTGTTTCTTTTGGTATCACATGACCAAGCTTAATTCAGAGATGGTTCAAGAGAATTCTCACTACATGCTCCCAAGTTGTAGAGTGCAAAAAAAATTGTTTCTTTATAGCAAACAATATGCAAGCTAAGGGCCCGTTTGGATAAGCTTATATTCCAATTTTTTATTATTTGTGGGAGAAGTTGGACCTTGGGGTGTTCGAGAATTTGAGTTTCAGGAGGCCATTATCAATAATGCCTAGAGCTTTATTGGTAGTGCTTGTTTAGGGCTCTAGCAGAGGGAGGCCGTTACCAATAATGGTCAAGAGCATTATCGGTAATGCTTCATTTTAGCCTATTTTTCATCCAATTTCAAGTTCCCAATGGTTTATAACTAATTTCTGTTTAAAAGGAACTTTATAAATATATTTGAAATTATGGAAACCTCGTTTTCGAGGGCTTTGAGAGTTGGATGGAATTGGTTGGCATATGGAGTCTCTATTTATTTTCTTGTGCTTATGTGTATGAGTTAAGAGTTAAGAATGCATTGTTTATTTTCTATTTCAGATCCTAATAGTCCGATAGACTATCCCTTCGCCAGGGTTGCGTTTGTGGGAAAATGACCGAATCTAGGGATTGCATTTGGGAGGTAGGAATATGTCTATCCTCGCTAACATTGATAATATGAATCTTTCTTGAAATGTTTATTATGAAAACTCATTTGAAATGTGTTTTGAATAACAGTGATGCATGAGATTATAGTTATTTTAATATACTATGTGTGGCATGCTTTATATTGACTTGGTGATGGCATATAAATTATTGTTTGAACTTGTATTCGAATAATGTACATTCTTGAGAACTGATGCTTTGATATCTGTATCGATATGCCTTTCACAATGATTTATGCTCGTTTGGCAAAGGTGATATGATATGATTGGGATGTTTGGATTGTGGCTCGGTTTGTATCTCGGTGGGTTTATAAGGGCCCATGGTCTTGGGTGGAGCCTTAGAGCAGACCCGAAGGAATAGTCCTGTAAGTGGCTTGGCAGTTCACCGTGTAAGGTAACTGGCCGGACACCCTCAGAGGAAGAACCCTGTAGTGGTTATATTTTAGCTTGGCTGAGCCAGGGGCTTGTTAGCCTGAATGCAGCAACCCTATAATACGTCGGCAAGCCAGTGATGATGGATTGTGATGGAAATGATTGGATTGATTGAACATTTCAGAAATGCTAGTTTTGAAACACAAGAGTCCACACTGCTTTTTTGAACTGTTTTGGAAATGCTATATTATGTTGCTTATTAAAATGATTCATGCATCGATATTATTATTATTAGTTGATGATAATATCTCTACTGAGCATTCTAGGCTCACGCTTTGTTTTATGCAGCAGATGTTCAGGTTTCTGGTATTAGCTCGCTTGATGGGAGCTCTTTGTCTTTGGCAGTTGGTCTAGTTGCATTTCGCGCTTTCCTGCAGTATGTACAGAGCAGGGTTAGAGATTAGTCTTTATGAATAGTATGCGTTTTGTTTATGTCCATATGCCAGGGATGTTGGCATTATGGTATTTTATTTGGTGAATGGTATTACTCGACTTGGGACATATGTATGCACATTTCATTTCATGTATTTGATATATCAATTTCTCTTTCTCCTGAGTATGGAAATATGAATGAGTATAGGTTATATCTCCATCTTGACACGTATCAACCTACTTGGGACGGTCGGTACACTTTGTGAGGTTGGGGCAGCACTACAACTGGACAGTGTAAAAAAAGATGATCATTACTATCTTTCTCTCCTCAACACACCACACACCACTGGGGAGAAAGATACCAACTAGGCATTCTCCTCTTAAGAAGGTTATTAGTAGTAATTCTTTTATGAGCCACTAACGAAGCAAAAGCCTGAATTTTAAGGGGGGCCTTCACTTTTCAAATAAACTTTGTAGGAACAAAAGGAGGAACCAAAGAGTCATCACATAAAGCATCAAAGAAAGATTTACAAGAAAAGGACCCAGAAGAATGTAATACCCAACCTCTCCTATCCTTAATCAAAGGCCAGGATTCAGATGAAAACCATCAAGAATGGCCAAAGGAGAAAAAAGCTCACCCACTTCCCTATCATTAAGATTTCTGGAAAAATGAAAATCCCACGAAACCGGAAACGAATATGAAACCATAAAACTAACAATATGAGCATTATGGACAAGAGAAAAATTATACAACCTTGGGAATGATTGCATCACAATCATGCTTTGTTTTACAGCATTCGGAGGCTAATTTCGATGGTTTTACACCGTAAGTACTTTGATTTAGTTAATTTTAGTGTTAACGTGTGTTCTGTGCTTTTTGTAGGAAAACCCGCCAAATATTCCATTTTGGAGCTCTTGGAGATCAAGTGAGAGAGCTATGCATGCTAGGAGCTTGGTTCAAGGTGGATTGCATGATAGGAGGATGGTTTGAGATGGATTTAATGTGCCAAAGTTGATAGAAAAGTGTTAGAAGCAATTTGGAGACTTTTAGAGTTTTGCAGTTTTTTCCCGACGAAAACTTCCAACTTCAAATGGTCATATCTCCCTCATCCGGACTCCGATTTTGACGTACGACCTATCGTTAGAAAGCTTGGGAAGTCTAGTTTCTGAATTGGGGAGCCTCATGATGATTTTCAAAGTGCCCTATCGATAGGGTAGCCAAACCCTATCGATAGGCCTATCGATAGGTGCCTTCTCGGGTCGAAATTTTGCAGCTGAAAGCTACCCTATCGATAGGGGGTCAATCCTATCGATAGGGGGCTCAAGCCTATCGATAGGAGGCTTCTCGGGAAGCGTGTTTCCGACTTTTTAAGTTATTTTCATCCTATTTTTGGTAGTTTTATCATATGGGGAGTCTTGGTACATTATAAATACACCCTCTAAGCCTGTTTAGAGGGGATCTTGGATCTTTTGGAGGCTTGACCTAAGCTCTCTCTCTTCTCTTTCTCTCTTCTCTCTCATTCTCAAGGGATTCTTGGTTGCACATGGAAGGAATGAAGAACTGTGACAACTCTCCTCCAACCATGGAAGGCTAGGTTTCTCTCTTGGGTTAAAGATGAAGCTTCTCTCCATTCTTTTGTATTCGTAAGGTTTGGATTTAGGTTTTGTACATGTTTATGGTGATTGTATAACTTTGAGAATCTTGCTTTAATGCAATTTGGTTTTAAATGTTTTCATCCATTAATATGATTGTTTTCTGTGATTTCAATTATATTTGTTATACAATGGTTCTTATCGAACATGTGTATGTGAAGTAAGATGGTTCATGCCCTACTTGGATGGATTGTGCATTCTCGTTTGACAATCCATGCCTTAAAGGGATTATCCATGCTTGATTCATATATACATGGTTATTTTGGATGATTTATTCTTGTAGTCTAAATCACCACTACCATGGATATGCATAAACCCTAATCAACTTATGAATGCGATTGATGTGAGTTAAGTGGATTCGACAACCCAAGACTTTCTACTTTTTATTAATTATCTTATATTCTTTAGTTTAAACAAACAACCACTCTCAAATCAAAGATTGTTCACTTAACTAAAATCGAACTCACTTAAGTTTCTCATAACTCAGCCTTTAGTCCTTGTGGATCGACACCCGTGCGAAAACTGTATTTTCAACGAATTGAGGTTACAAGCACGAGTAGTTTTATAAATTTAAATTTTGATCACGAACAAGGAAATAACCTCACTTGTTTGGACCGATCAGGGAACAACGAAGAAAAAGAATGCTCCCCTCTCCAAACATCCTCCCGAAACCTAACTTTCACCCCATTACCAACCGACAACACAACAAAATTCAAGAAGATGGGAAGAATTTGTTAAATACCTTTCCAAGGGCTATGATAAATCACCTCCCTATTCACTATAGCATCCCAACCATTATCTTGCAACTCGTACTTACTCTTGATAACTTTATGCCAAAGGGAATTAATTTCACGAGGAAATCGTTAAAGCCATTTCCCTTATAATGCCAAATTTCGATGGATAATGTTACCCACAACAAGCCCCCCTTTAGGTTTAGACCGACACACCACCTCCCAACTTATCAAGTGAATTTTTTCCCCTCCCCCCAACTTTCCCACAAAAAATCTCTCATTAATTTTTCTAAATTATTAGCTACCCTAATTGGCACCTTAAACAAAGACAAAAAAAATATATAGGAATACTAGGCAAAACTGTCTAGACCAAAGTCAAGCTACCCTCTCTAGACAACAAACACTTCTTCCAACCATCTAACCTCCTCCTAACTTTGTCTATCACTGGATCCCAAAATGAGACAGACCTAAGATTCCCCCCCAAAGGTAAATCCTAAATATTTCAAAGGCCACGATTCAACCTTGCAACCTATCAAATATGCTAACCTCTTAACCTTCACTTCTGGAACATTCACCCCACTAAATTACTCTTGCCCAAATTCACTCTTAATTCGGACAATAACTCAAACACTTGTAAAATCTTCTGAAAGTTCATTAAACATTATTTATCATTAGACGAAAAAAACATCGTATTATCTGCAAACTGAAGATGGGACACATGAACCCTATCCCTACCCACCCAAAAACTTTCCACTAACCCAGCTTCACAAGCCTTATCAACCATCCTACCTAAAACATCAACCACTAAAGTGAACAAAAAAGGGGAAAGAGGGTTACCTTGCCTAAGGCCTCTAGACATTCTAAAACAATCACCAGGTTTACCATTAAAAACAATCGACATATTAACCGAAGACAGACAACCTCTTATCCAACTCCTCTATCTACTACCAAAACCTTTACTCTCCAAAACAAAATCAAGAAAACCCCAATCCACATGATTATGTGCTTTTTCAAAATCCACCTTAAATAATAAACCCTATTTATTCTTAGACCAATACTTATTGACAGCATCATTAGCTATAAGAACCACATCAAGAATCTACATTCCTTCCATAAAGGCCCATAGTAGGAAATGGTGTCACAAAGAACTTCTTTTAACTTTCTTGAAAGAACTTTAGCCAAAATCTTATAAAGCGATGTCACCAAACTAATTAGCCTAAAGTTTCTTATTTTTGTCGCACTCTCCTTCTTAGGAATAAGACAAATAAATGTAGCATTTGTGCACAAATTAACCACCCCATTCTCATAAAATTCTTTAAACACATTCAAGAGATCTAATTTTAAAATATCCCAACAATCTTGATAGACACTAAGAGTAAAACCATATGGACCCGGGATTTATCCCCACTACACTCGCAAACTGCCTCTTTAATCTCTTCCAACTCAAAAGGCCTCTCTAACCAATTTGACTTCACATCACTAATAGGATACCAATCTAAGCCCTCCACCACTGGCCTATCAACTTGAAAAGAAGAATACAAATCACAAAAAAATTTCTTCGCTTCATTGATCATAGAATCTTCATCTTCCACAAAAGACCCATCCTCAGTTTCTAACCTACCTACAAAATTCCTTTTCCTATTTCCATTGGCAACCTTATGAAAAAATTTAGTATTGTTATCCTCTTCTTTAACCCATTTAACTTTAGCCTTTTGACTCTACGAAACTTTCTCCTTAAACACTACATCCTCAAACTTCCCCAAAAGGTCCTTTCTCTCTCTCCTTAAATCATCGAAAAGAGACGCACTCTCTTCCAATGAAACCAAAAAATCAACTCTCTCAACTAAATTATTTTTAACAACCTTCAGATCCCTAAAAGCCTCTCTATTCCAAACTTTCAACTTTGACTTCACTTAACCTAACTTTTTCATAAACTTAAAACCCTCTAAACCTTGAACACTAGCTTCATCCCACTACAACTTAAAATTATCCTTAAAAGAAGGATGCATCAACCACATATTTTCAAATCTTAAAGGAATAGAGCCCCATTTGAAAACTCAACTCTCAAGAATAACAAGGTTATGGTCAGACAACATTTTAGGATACACCTCTTGCCTACCATTAGGAAATAATTCGTCCCATCTGTTAGAAAACAAGAACATATCTAATCTACAACATACTACCATTTTCCCTACCATTAGACCAAGTATATTTACTATACAATAACGGAGGGTCTAATAACCCTCAATATCTAATGAATGAATCAAAATCCCTCATACTCCTCGTGACCCTAGAATTAGGAAATTTTTCTGAAAACCCCTCCCCACATTAAAGTCACCCCCTAAAATCCAATACTCACACCACAAAGTCCAAAAAAACCTAAAAATTCTTCCCAAAATTGAACCCTACCTCTAAAATCATTTGAACCGTATACTCCCAACAACCACCACTTTTTATTATCCAAACTTCTAAACCTAACTGAAACAGTGAAACTTCCAATGACCACCTCCTTCACTTTTACCACCCTTTCATCCTACATAACGATAATACCATCTGCCCATCCAACCGATGGCAAAACTACCCAATCTTTATATCTAGAACCCCACAAACTTTCAACATACCGCCTATCAACCTCTATGAGTTTAGATTCTTGAATAATCACAACATTAGGAGAAATCTTTCTCAATAACTCTTTAATAGTCACTCTTTTTCACAAATCACATAACCCTCTCATATTCCAACTTACGATCTTCATTGAGACACCGACACAACCCCCGCCTTACTCCTACCCAAATTCCTATCATAATTCACTCCAAAATCTAGATTTCTAAGCTTTCTAACACCTCTAGACACACTACCCGACTTCCTTCCACCTGCCTTACTACCACCCCACTTACCAAACCCAATTTACTCTTACAACCTTTTTTCTTAACTAAAAATAAATTCATTTTGCTTATAAAAAAAAACTCTTTTAAATTTGCCCTCCTTCTTCATTAAAAGAAAAAGACATTGATTCATTAAGCCCTTGAAACCATTGGTTCTTATTATCCGCGACTACTAATTCATTCCCTTGAACCTTTTTAGGTAACTTACTGTCAATACCTTTAGAAACCGGCTCTAACAAGAATTGACCTGGACCTTCCACATTAATTAAATCCCTTTTGGCATTTTCAAAAAACAAAGTACGATTCAGATTACAAGAATTAGCATGGAAGTTATTGCAATTAGAGAAATTAAACCTCTCCTATCCCACAGAAGGTATATCAAAATTCTCAAACAACAATAAGACTCAAAAGAAAAGGAACCTCCCCTACTCGGAATATTTGATTTCTCATTATCTGGCAAAGTATGTGAAATACCCTCCAAAAAAATTCAAATTTTTTTTTTTGCAAGAATGATCGATAAAATAAGAACAGACCTTTGCCCCTTTTTTAGAAATGTCATCCTTACCATAGCCTAATAACGCCCTTACTTGATCCAACGCCCTATCCTCCCCCGAATGATTCGAATTTGACACATACGACTCGAAATATGAAGACGAAGCTAAAGAAGACTTGGTTGACCCTCCATCTGAAGAAGCAAAATCATATTCATAATTCTTTTGAATTTAGAGCAACCCGTTATCAATCTCCTCTAATTCCTTCTCCAAACTCACATAATCGAACACCTGGCAATGATCATCATTCCCAAAATCCTCAACACAATCCTCCTTTGAAACCAGTAGGTTCAGATCTAAGCCAACTTCAACGGTCCGAATCTGGTCTCTCCCAGCACTACCCTTGCCACTTCAATCACAAGATCGAGACCCCCTTCCCTAAAATCACACCAGTAGCGCAATTTGAAGAATCGATACCGTCAACACAGCCCCCTTTATCCTCAACATCTCCCACTTCAAGCAATTTTCATGAGCTCTTACCCATCTTCTTTTATCCTTTTTCCTATTCCTAGTAGGCTTTTGAGAGTCAGGGATAAATTTGGGCCTGTTATTCTGACTTTTAATTAACCCAGCCACTTCAATGCTCTTCTTATCATAAACCAACCCAGGCCCACTATGTGTTATGAAGCCCAATACTCACCCCCAACAGATTCGGTCCTCACTGCTTTAGTTTTTTCCATCCCCATTTGACAGTAGAGTCTCTTTAAAAATGGGCCTAGCCAGAGGCCCAAAAAGAATGGGAACCTCCGGCCCTCATATAAACAACTATTAGTGTGTCCATCTAAAGACGATCCATCTCCTTTTGTTTTTCATTAATACCCTCTTTAAAACTGATTATATCATCATTATTGTTTTCATTACCAACACCCATCTCCCCTTCCTCCCTCCCTCCCACCTTCAAAACAACATTCATTTAGTTCCATTGCCAACTTTTGATTTTCCAAAGGCATATTTTTAGAAATGAGATCAACATTAAAGGGAATATAGCTGGAAAAACCACAGTTACCGAACCTATTATACACCTTCTCTCCACCCCCCTCATATCAACTGCCACGTGGTTGAAATGAATCTCTCTCTTCATCTTCAACCTCTCTGCGAGTGAATGAAAATTCTATACCCCCTAGATTTTTCATAGAATTTGAACCACCATTGAAGAGGACTCTATCTCTCACAAGAAAGCCTGGCAATGATCGAATTCGAATAGAGCAACTCAATACTTCTCAAATAAATTTCTAGATTCAATGGACAAAAATCTTCACCACTCCGTTAACCTATATGCAAGCTTCAAATAAGTCATCCATGATTAGATTTCTTTTATCGATAGCTATCAACCCTCCAAAATGATTATCAATCTTCTCAAAATCTTCCACCTGCCACAAATGGAAAGGAAGACCATCAATAGAAATCTAGCCAAAATGAATTGTAGACTTCTTTGCATTAAAGCAGTTGGTGCCAGGACTCCATCTTTTCGAAGAAATGGAAATGGAAATTTTCAATACCATCTCTCCTAGAAAATATGAAGCTTTTTCAACATTCTTACAAAAAAAAAAACAGAGCTGTATTACATTGAAAAGGCAATAATTTAATATAATAATCCATATTGAAAGCTAAATTTTTTTCAATGGAACTCCAATCATCGGTTGCGCTATAACGTTGACATATGAAAGCTTTTTTCCAGTCTCCAAACAGCCGAGAGTCATCTAGTTTGAACAGTTGAGGAGCCTGCTTTGGATCTTTTAGCTGATTCATCTTCAACACCTTCACAAAGTTCAATGAGGAAGATCCCTGGAATGCAACTGGTGCTGCAAAAACATGCTTCATTGGGTTCTCTGGAAATTTTTAGGAGGTATGTTAACTGCTTCTGGTTTTCTGGCAGTTTTCTTTGTCCTATGAAATCTATCCAAAATCCTTTTAAAATTTTTCCAACCTACTCCTTTAAAGCCTTCCGGAACAATAATAAATATGTATTTGCCATTAGCTTCCACATTCGTCAACCGCAAGAATCTTCTGTTACCATTAGCTTGCAACTCGAGCAATAGAGAACTCCTTCTTCCCTTGCACTTCCTGGTCCACCTCTGATTTCCTCTCCAATTGATAACCTCTTTCATGCTTTTACACAACCATACAAAGCTTTCTTCCTCCAATGAAATAGAAAATCTATATCCCTTCCCATTTTCTGAAATCTTCAAAAACAGATCCTTATGCCCATAAATACTAGCAAAATTAAATGACTTATTTTCAATCCTTAAAAACTAACCAGCAATAGTCAGCGGGAAATTCTTCGAATATATATATATATAGGGTCAAGTTCCCCTTACACCCTATTTTGACACCTATATTTACACCTCATTTTCAAAACACTATCTATGATAGATATTTTGACGAACTGACCGTTGGATTCAATACATTTCTTATGTATATCATGTATACCAAAAATCATAGTGATCCAACAGTTAGAATTTAAGAAATGTCACTATAAAAAATTGTTATATTTTTAATTAACAAAAAAAAAAGTAATAGTTCTTCAAAATGATATTTTTCAAAAATTAACCGTTGGATCACTCCAATTTTTTTCATACATGACAAACATAAAATAAGTATCTAATCTAACGGTCGGTTTCTCAAAATATTCGATCTACAATGGTATTTGAAAACGAAGTGTAAACATAGGTGTCAAAATAGGGTGTAAGGGGAACCTGTCCCATATATATAATATGTAGAGAGAGAGAGTTAGGGCTTCATAGTACGAAATTGTGAATTT
>JAESVK010037302.1:0-13229 GCA_017140935.1 Hamamelis virginiana
TTTATGTGAGTTAACATGTTTAGGATTAGTCTTGTTATCATTTTATGCTAGTTAACATTTTAGGATTAGTTTTGTTATCATTTTATGCTAGTAATCATGTTTAGGATGATTCTTTTATTATTTTATATGTAAGCATGTTTAAGGTAGGTATTGATATGTTTATATAATTGTTGAAATCTTTTGGTGTTCGATTGATGATATTAATGATTATATGAGTATGTTAGTATATTATTTTGACATGTGATGAGTCTTGAGTTTTTATTTTTCATGTTTTTATAATTATTTGAACATTTGGTATGGATTCGATGGTTTGAATATATAAATTGTGTACGTGGGAGCGTGTGAAGGTAAAATCCTCCCCTTGTGTTTAAAATAATCAATTAAAGCATGTTTGTTGTTAGTTTTTTGATATGTTTTTGCATGGTAATTTAGTCGAGCATGTTAGATTGTATGCTAGGATGTTTATTTGTCATTTTCATGGATTAATAATGGTTTTTAGACTATTTTAAACATGTATTCAAATCTGTCCAGATTTGAATATATGTTTTAAAGTGGTTTAATTAACATTTTTAAGCCATATTTTTGTATGATTCTTATAGTATTTTCATAGTATATTCATGTAGAAAGCATGCTAAGACTTCTTCATCATTTTTATTCTTTGTTTTCAAGGTTTTTAGAGTGGTTTAAGGTTCATGTTCAAATCTGTCCGGATTTGTTTATGTCCTTAAATCACTTCTAAAAATCATTTTAAGGCCAAATCCAACTTAGAAATGTGCCTAGGTTCACATAGTGGAATTAGTATGCATTTAGGAGTATTTTCATGCATGATTAGAATTAATTTCATGAATGTTTGAGTAATTTATTTAAATTCCAGCATGCATTTGCATTAGGTTTTTAGGATTTTAGACTAACTTTAGGGTTAATTAGAGACCCTAGGTTTAGGAAGGTCACTTGACATTCCCTAGGACTGTCCTTTGTTGTAAATATCACTATCTGAATTGAGTATTCTTGTTGATTTAAGAGTCTATCTTTGAGGGGTTTTCTAAAAGGTTTTTAATGTGGTTTTTATGAAATAAACACGATTTTCTATGAAAGATTTGATTGTTAGATAATTTTCAAAAGAATTTGAAATGCTTTAAGATTTTTATCTTGGGATAAGATTCCTCCAAATACGATTTGTTTTCTTGAAATATCTTTGAAAAAGATTTTCAATTGGAATTAAATTCTGAAGATGAGAATTATTTAGAATATTATGATTTTGCGAAAATCTTTTAATTTGAAATGATTTCAAATAAATAATTTCAAATGGATAAAAACTCTCGAAGTTAGAGTCTTGAATTAAGTTAAAATACTTTTTGATGATGTGGTCGATTACAATAGGAGAGTCCTAGGGTAGTCGAACTACGTGGACTTTGATACTTGCTAGGTGACACTAGTAAGTTACGTAGGCGCTAATAGAGCTCAAGTCCTCCCTAGGATGCCCGTTGGGTGTCCTAGGTTTCTCAGGGTTTGTTTGTATATTATTTTATATTATTATTGTTAATATAGTTCATTGCATTTATATCACTATTTTGTTGGTTGATTAGATTATTTTGGATTGTTTGCATTAAGAATTTAAATAGCCCAAATAAATTAGAAGTCTTTTAATTAGGGCGAGGTGGGTGCCTACAAGTGAAAGCTTGGATCCTTCCCACGTTGTAACCTAGCCTCCGGATCCATCTCTGGTTCACAGACTATCTTTTCATTGAAATGGAGTTTGTTTTGTTCTTAAAATAAAACATTTTTATGGTTTCCTTATTCCTCAAAGATAAGGTGGCGACTCCTTGTTTGTTTTCTAAAAATCCCTAATCGTCGCCCGGTGATGATATGGACAAGCGGCCTCTCGCAAAAGGAGCTGGTTCACAGAACTGGCGACTCCGATGGGGATATCGAGGGCTAAACTTCATTGATTTAATTGGGCTATTTAAATTGTTAAATTAATTAAAATCAACCACTTGCATTTGTGTGACTGCATATCATGTTAGTTATATTAGCTGCATGTCATTGTGTGATAGGACGATGTTGCCTTGCCAAACGATAGTAAAGTTTTGATCCCTATCTACACTCGACACTAGGGCAATCTTGACGAAACTATCAACTTATTGTCAAGTACCCCTCGGGGTATATCAAAGATCAATCACGTACCGTTTGACCCACGTGGCACATCATGTGTCACATGTGGTTAGGTATATGGATTGGTCTGCAATAGGAACCTTTATACCTACCCTTGCATTAGTTCATGTAGACAGCCAAATAGGATACTCTACCTTCCAGTGCTTGCACACACCTATTATGCTGCGGAAATTTCGACACACAATTGTACCGTTATGCTGCCGAAATTCCCTTTTGGCACATAGTTGTACCATTATGCTGCTGAAATTTTAATTTTGGCACACAACTGCGCCGTTATGCTGCCGAAATTACCCCTGTTTGATGTGAGCCTTGATTGTGAATGCTAGAACCCTTAGGGATATGGCACCCATCGATAAACTTTGATATTTTGATATAGACCCTTTATTTTGAGGATTTTTGTCCTTAGAATGAAAGGACTATTTCGAAAATAGATGAGAATATCCCGAAGGTACATACCCCTGCAATTAGGTTGTTTTGGCTCGTTTTGACTGAGACCTTCGATTCAAAGGAGATTGTCCTAAGAATGAAGGACTAGTTACTCGTGTTGCCATGTATGCCCTATTTGATCGATCATGTTTTATTCCCCTATTGATGGTTTTGATTTATTTCATAATTTCTGAGGAAAGTTGCTTTATGAAATGGGGGAGTGAATTAGAACTATGATAGGATGGTTTTCTCATTTCTCTTTCTTTCTGTTTGGATGGCACCTCCATAATAGTCTATCAAAGTGTTTTAAGTGTCATGGGCTCTTCCGTTTTCTTAAAAAAAAAACCTTCATCTCATGGTGTAGAATTCTGGCCTGGTGTCGTGATTCTAGAGAGCGTCTTTTTAGTATCAAACCCCCAACCACACCCTCAATGGCTGATGGAGAATCCAGCACCACCGCTACAGTGTTGAATGCTATCATGGACCGGATTGAAACCCTGGCCCATGAGACTGAACAGATCAAGAAAATGTCCCAAGAAGTTATGGATAAATAGAGTAGTGTGAGTCAAGCAAAGGAAGCCCATATGGAAAACCTAAAGATTACATCTGACCCAGCTATTCCAACCCAAGTTGATGACAGTGCCAAGACCCAGTCAGGGGTCAAGTCTAAGCCCATCAATATAGACGGCGAGCCCAATGGATCCAAGTTCCTTTCTAGAGATCCGATTATATTGTCAAGTAAGGTTGAGGCCTTAGAAAAAGCCTTGAAGGGGATGTGTCGATCTGATGATATGGTTGATATTACCTCTTACTCACTATTTCCCAAGGCCCGTATGCCGTTCAATTTTAAGATGACGAAGTTAGAGAAGTTTGATGGGATGGGTTATCCTAAAACCCACTCGAAGATGTATGTAAGGGCAATGCAACCTCGTGGAGCTGATGATGAGCTGTTGGCTCAAATGTTTCATGAATCGTTGAAAGGGTCAGCCTCGAAGTGGTTTCTATCCCTAGATGAGACTAAGTTAAAGAAATGTGAAGATGTTTGCAATGAGTTCATTGACCATTACAAGTACAATACGGAGATTGATGTGACTCGTAGGGATCTCGAAACAACTAAACAGGAACCAAGGGAGAGTTTCTCCCCCTTCATTTCTAGATGGAGGGCGAAAGCTTCGCAGATGACCCACAGGCCGACAAATGATGAACAAGTGCAGATGGTACTGAAGAGTCTCGTACCTATTGTAGACATCCTTTTTTTATCACGAGTATGATCATGAATGGTTGCCTGTGATTAGAGGTAAAATAGGGTGTCAAAACCCTAAGTTGTCAGTTTTACCTTTTTGAGTAGTTAAGTAGAGGTCATTATCACATGTAGGTTTTTAGGTCAGATTGAGTTGGTTCTTTTTTCATTTAGTTTTTAGAGAGTCTAGGAGTATCCCTGTAAATTTTCATGGCATTCTAAGCCAGGCTTGATAGAAAATAAGGCCTTTTGTGACTTGAAATGCAGTGCTGTCTTTCGAATCACAAAGGCTCTGAATGGCTGTCGATCTTGTCCCGAATTGTCCCGAGACTTTGGCATGGATATTTAGGGTGTGTTTAATAGCTAATTTGATCAGTGGCAAGGCCTGTTGAGCCTTCTAGCTCATGTTTGGCTCTTGAGGCTCGAAAGGCCCTTTCAAGCCCATATTAGGGTTTCGACCGGAAGTGACCGGGATTCGATATTTTTATCAAACCAAAGCCTTCAAAGGCTTCAAAACACTTTCTTAAAACATTTTAAAACTTGTTTCAAGAAGAAGAAATGATTTAGAGACCAATCGGTTAGTGGATTTCAAAACCATAAAAGGGCCCGATAGGCCCAAAACAGCTAATCGGCTTGGTTTCTCTCAACCCCTTGACTTTGGTTAAGGTTTTTCATCCTCAAACTCTTCTAGAAACATGGAGAATCGAATCACGATTGTTTTGGCTCTTGAATAGTCAAATTTGGACTTGAAACGGGCCCGGAAAGCCTAAAACAGCCGAGACGGGTCGAGATAGGGCAAAATTGGGCTGAGGGATCGATGACCATCCCTCAATGGACGGTTGGCCATCCAAGCTGGACGGTTGGCCATCCAAGCTGGACGGTCGACCATCCTAGGGTGGACGGTCATCCATGCCCAATGCCCAGATTCGCCCAATTTTAATTTTTTGAGAGTTTGGATTCTTTGGGACTCTTCCAATGGCTATCTAGCTCAGCTTGAGACATTTGGCACGACCTTAGAGACCTTGGAAGACTGATTTGAGACCCTTAGATAACTTCTTAGGGTTTTAATGACATCCATTGATCGATTTGAAGCCTTTTCCTATATATACATCACTTAGGGATTAGGTTGGAGGCAAGTTTTTGATCTTGGGAGACTTGGAGAACTTGTAGCAACTACTAGCAACCTTAGCCACAAAATTGAGAGCCATTGGAGGTTAAAGAAGAGTGCTTAGAGCAAGGAAGAAGGAGGCTAAAGGTATGTTTAAGCACACCATTATTCTTGTAGTGGGTTTTTGCATAACATAGTTTAATTTTAGGGATTTTTTGGTAGTTTATATATGTTAGTCTTCTTCTTCTTCTTTTATGTTTTAGAAATCATATTAAGTTCAAGTATTAATGGTTAGGAATAAGAGTGCATGATGTAGAATAGGTTTGGTTTAATGCTTGTATAATATAGATGCATGTTTTTCTGTTTTGAGTCCATATTGTGGGTTTGGTTCTTAAAGTATATTGTATGTTTAGGGTTTTGAGTCTTTAGTTTTGTTTTAATATATTAGCTATTGTTTGATTGTTAGGAGCATGTTTAGGATTCATTTCATGTTTAGAATGCATACTAGGAATTAATTTTTGTCTATGTGATTTCATGTTTTCACATAAGAATGTATGTTTAGATAAAAGTTTGAGTATTCTGTTATATGAGTTTATGAATAACATGCATTCATATTTTGGTTTATTCTACTTCTATTTTCTTCATTATTATTTGAAATATGGAATGATATGAAATGTGTTCGCGGGAACTTGCAAAGGTGAGTTTCTCCCCTTGTGTTTAGCTAAAGTTATTGTTTTGTATAGTTTTTAGTTTAATATGTTAGTATGCATATTAGGACATTTGTTTGTAATTTTCCATGGATTAATATTGATTTTTAGGACATTTAAAGCATATATTCAAATCTGTCCAGATTTGAATGTATACTTTAAAGTGGCCTAATCATCAACATTAAGCCCATTTTTACATAATTTCTTCATGTAGTCTTGTAGTATATTCATGTAGGATGCATGCTAGGGCATTGTCACATTATTATTATTATTTTTTTAGGTTTTTTAAAGTGATTTAAAGATTATATTTAAATCTGTCTAGATTTATTTATATCTCTAAATCACTTCTAAAAATCATTTTTAAGGCCAAATTTAACTTAGAAATATGCCTAGGTTCACGTAGTTAAATTAGCATGCATTTAGGGCATTTTTTCATGCATTGTAGGGTTAATATTATGCTTGTTTATTTAATTTTCAGCATGCATTATTATTAGTATTTAGGATTTTAGATTAACTTAGGATTAGATAGAGACCCTAGGTTTAGGAAGGTCACTTGACCTTTCCTAGGACTGTCCTTTGTTGTAAGGACTATATTCAAATTCAAGTAATTGATTGAGTCTAAGGGTCTATCTTCAAGAGAGATTTTGAAAAAATGATTTTTATTAAAAATTGATTTATTAAATGGTGCTTTCATGATATAAGAATCTTTTAAAAGAGTTTATATTAGAAATGATTTCTTTGAAAAAGAAATGATTTTGGAATGAAATTCCATGGATAATGTTGATTTTGAAAAAGGAAGTTTAAATTGAGGTTTACTTCTAGAAGATAAGTTATATCTTTTAAAAATCCTAAACGTATGGGAAATCTTTTAATTATCAAATAATTTTGAAAAGTAATTTTGAATGGATAAAAACTCTCGAAGATAGTATCTTAGATAAGGTTGAACACTTTTAAATGATGTAGTTCATTACAATAGGAGAGTCCTAGGGTGAATCGAACTACGTGGACTTTGATCCTTATCAAGTAATTGGTAAGGTACGTAGGCAATCAATAGGGTGCAAGTCCAATCTTAGGATGACTCTAGTCTCCTAAGGTCTTTAGGATTTCTTTGATTTCTTTTTTATTTTATTATTATCTATTATCTAGTATTATCTACACTATTTTCAATGGTTGATTATATAAATAGGATTGATATGATAAGATTTTGATAAAGCCTAATAGTAATTAGGAGACCTTTAATTAGGGCGAGGTGGGTGCCTACAAGGAGTTCCTAGGAACCTTCCCACTTCGTAACCTAGCCCCCGAATCCTACTTTGGTTCAAAGACTTGCTTTTCCTAAAAATATGGAGTCAATGTTTTATTGAAAATAAAACTCTTTTTGTGGTTTCCTTGTTCCCTAAAAATAAGGTGGCGACTACCAGTTTTTTACAAACTTTTATCTTTTTTTCAAAACCCAATCTTGAGTGGATAATAGAGAAGGACAAATGTGGAAAATAGAGAAGGATAATAGAGAAGGATAAATCGAGATGGATAAACATCATCCACAATCCACTCAAGAACGCCTCCCAAAAAGTGAACGAGAGGCCTCCCGATCTAGGTTGGCTGGTTCACATCTATCTACAACAATTATCTGTTCGTGCAGTACTTCCCTAATTTCAAAGCCCTTGTTGTTGCTGGTACTCAAGTTGAAGATGCTCTGGCTAGTGGGGCTCTCAAGGCCGAAGAACCCTTCAGAAATCGCCAACCACCCCTCAACCACAAACCTGGCCTCGAGGTCAATGCTATCGTCCAGCCCACTCAAGCCACCCCAACCAAATCGCCCATTCCAAGCTAGAGAGCCAGCCCGTCAGTTCACCAATCTATACATGTCCCTAGAACGTGTCCTTGAGAAATTGAAGGCGCGTGGTCTCCTTACCCCTCTGGAACCCCGACCTCCAGATCCTTTGCCCAGAAATTTCAAAGAAAATAAGTATTGCCAGTTCCACCAATCTAAAGGCCATCACACCAACCAATGCATGCGCCTTCGCCATGAAATCCAAGACCTCATTGACAAGAAAGTCATTGTCCCACTGAACCCTTCAACTCAACCAAATGTCACCAGTAATCCTCTCCCAACCCATGCTGTACCACCACCAGCTCATATCAATGCCCTGGGCCTTGACGACCCAAAAACTCGTTACCCAATTCGCCCAAATGTCCCACTCAATACTACCTTAACCAAAGCCTTTTACCAAGCCCGGTCCCAAGGCCTCATTACCCCACTCATACCCCGCTTCCATAAGCCTTTTTGCCAGTACCAAAACATCTTTGGACATGACACCGAGAATTGCACGGTCTTAGGGAAATTGGTTTAAGACCTACTTGACTATGGGGAATTGTATCAGCCTGAAGAACCTGTACAACCTGAGACTCCTGAGGAAGTTCCTAGAAGTGGATTTTCTCAACGTCAGTTGAAGAAGAGATATTTAGCAGGAGACCCGAAGGTCGGTTTGTTAGGATAGTCGAGCGACAAGTTTGATTATTATGTGCTTTATTTATCGAGGACGATTTATGATGATCCTATCATTCCTACAGGGTGAGATGATTTGCCTGCAGAAGTTGAACCAGTTATTCATTCTTCACCTGAAAAGTTGAGTCAGGATATCTTGCGGGAGCAGTTTGAGGATAGAACCTCCTCAGTTGCCAAGGTCACCAGAGAAAATGGCGAGATTGTTTACCGTGCTACTTACCCTAGACTTCCCTGGGTTGATTCCCACAAATGGCCTAGTTCTGCCTATGCATCCACTGTTGCTAATGATTTGATCGGTTTGATCGAGTGGGAAGATCTCATGAGCACACCTGAGATGATAGAGAATTTGTGGGCTAGTGATGAGGAAGTAGACCATCTAACTCGAGGCGGGCGCCATTTCAAACCAGCTCATTTGGAAGCCAGTAATCCGTTGGGAGAATTAGAGAACGGTCAGCGACCGGATGTCATTGAAGAAGAGGAAGAAATACTGAAACAGTTGAAGAAAACACAGGCTAACATTACTATTTGGGGGTTACTCATGGCCTCGCAGAAACACAGACAAATAGTGCTTCGTTTGCTCAATCAAGTGCAGGTCCCTATTGATACGTCTCCTGAGGTTTTGGTAGGTTTGGTAAATCCGGTTCATCACGGGCCGTCCATTTTATTTACTGAATCTGGCTTACCCAAGAGTGGAGGGAATCATCTGCAAGCTCTGTACATCACAGTGGATATCATGGGAAAGAGAGTTCCTTCTTGGTTGACAACGGATCAGCATTGAATGTATGTCCACTCAGTACTACTACCACATTGGGGATTGAACCATCTAATTTCTTACCATCAGGACAGACCGTCAGGGCTTATGACAACACTCGCCAAGAAGTTGTAGGAATGGTGACCCTTCCAGTTGTTATAGGGCCAGTGGAATTTAAGGTTGATTTTCAGATCCTAGACGTGCCAGCCAGTTTTAATATGCTTTTGGGAAGACCATGGATTCATCTGACAGGGGCTGTACCGTCGTCACTTCACCAGAAAATCAAGTTTCCACATCAAGGATTAGTGGTCACTTTAAGGGGAGATATGGAGATGAACCAAAGTAGTCGAGTACCTGTTTGTGAGATCAATTAGGAACCATAAGAAGTGCTACTGTCAGGATTCGAGTATGTACAGGTTATTGAAGGAGCTCTCACTGCTTCAGTGGTTGATGATGTTGTTACTAGTGAGGCTGGTAAGGAAGAGAATGATTGGGTTGTAGACCTTGATGTTGATGCCATGGCAAACCTATTTGAGCAGACGATTCTATGTCTTGAAGTGCATACTTATGAAGTCGAGGCGATCTATCCAATTGAACCTACAACTTTACCCTTATCCAACTGGGGCTTTGAAGATTGTCTTTTTATCTGTGACTGTGAGGAGATCAAGTCACTTCCACTTGATAATAGCTTGTAGGTGTCTTTAGTAGAATAGGATTTCCCTGCTTTCTGTGTTTTCAAAATAGAAGTGTAGGATTTTCTTATTTTCAGTGAAAACCTCGACCTCATTTGAATGGGTACAAGTGATAGTTTGATTCATCTTCTGTGTCTTGTTATTTAACTTTCAATCAATAAAGGAAATATTCATTCTCTTTTCACTCTCTCTTGCAGTGTCTCCTTTTTATCGTCTTTGAATTTATATGGCATGAATATAGACCCGCGAGAGGATGTTCCTCCTGAGCTCGATGAGCAATATGGAAAGGGGCACGCTCAACCTAACATGGATGAATTAATTTTAATCAATTTAGGGACGGATAAATCTCCTAAAATAATTAAAATTGGATCAACACTGTCGCCACAAGAGAGAGAATCATTGGTAGAGGTTTTGAAAGAGAACATCGAGGCTTTCGCATGGTCATACCAAGACATGCCAGGCATTGATCCTGATATTGTGCAACACTTCATTCCCACTGATCAGAACGTTAAGCCAGTCAAGCAGAAGCCGCGAAGAATGAAGCCAGAATGGGCATTGAAGATCAGAGATGAGATGATCAAGCAGATGAATGCTGGGTTTTTACAAGTGGTAGAGTACCCAGAATGGCTAGCCAACATTGTCCCAGTGCCTAAGAAGGATGGGAAAGTGCAGATGTGTGTTGATTTTAGAGATCTCAATAAGACGTGTCCCAAGGATAACTTCCCTCTGCCATATATAGACATCCTAATAGATAATACTGCTGGCTATGCACTCTTATCCTTCATGGATGGTTTTTCGGGTTATAACCAGATCAAGATGGCTTCCCAAGACATGGAAAAGACATCTTCATTACACAATGGGGAACATTCTGTTATCGGGTTATGCCTTTCGGCCTTAAGAATGCTGGTACTACATACCAAAGGATGGCTACCACGTTGCTGCATGATCTGATTCATAAAGAGGTAGAAGTGTATGTAGATGACATGATCGTGAAGTCTGTAGACAGGGAAAGACATCTAGCTGCTCTTGAAAAGTTCTTTGAGAGAATTATCAAGTACAAGCTGCGTTTGAACCCTCAGAAATGTGCTTTCGAAGTGACTGCTGGGAAGCTGCTCGGTTTCATGATCACGCAGAGAGGGATAGAAGTAGATTCAGGGAAAATCGAAGCCATCATGGAGATCCAACCACCAAGAACAGAAAATGAGATTCGAGGATTTTTGGGAAGGATTCAGTTTATCAGCCGTTTCACAGCTCAGTTGACTACCATCTGCGAGCCGATTTTCAAGCTGTTAAAGAAGAATGTACCAACTAAGTGAAATGAGGAATGTCAAGAGGCATTTGATACCATTAAAAGGTATTTGAGCAACCCACCAATATTGGTTCCCCCGCGACAAGGTGAACCGTTGTTACTCTATTTGACGATTACCGAAACCGCGATGGGAGCCATGTTAGCTCAATATCTCGAAGAGTCGTTGAAAGAGAATGCCATCTACTACCTCAGCAAGAAGATGACGGATTATGAAGTGAATTATAGTGCTTTGGAAAAGACGTACGTGGCATTAGTATGAGCAACTCAAAAGCTTCGCCATTACATGATATCTTTCCAAGTACTTTTGATTAGCCGAATGAACCCATTGAAGTATCTGTTGGAAAAGCTTTCTTTGTCTTATAAAACAGCACGGTGGTTATTATTACTATCAGAGTTTGGCGTTCAATATGTGTTACAGAAATTAGTGAAAGGAATAGCTATAGCAGAGCATCTAGCAGAATGTGTTACTTCACAAGCAGACAATGTCAATCACCAGTTCCCAGACGAAGAAATCCTTGTGTAGAGAAGAAGGTATGGAAAGTGCACTTTGATGGAGCATTGAATAGGAAAGGATGTGGTATAGGAGTTTGTTTGGAAATGTCGGAGGATGTAATGATACCCGTGGCAGTGAAGCTGAACTTTAAGGCCACCAATAACATTGCTGAGTATGGGGCTTGTATTCTAGCTTTAGAATCAGCACTGGCCTTGGGAGTAGAAGAGCTTGAAGTGTATGGGGATTCAGCCTTTATCATATGCCAAACTAGAGCAGAGTGGAAGACCAAAGATGAGAAACTGTTGCCATAACATGATTATCTAGAGACATTGGTGAAAGAATTCTGTCAAATAAAATTCTTTTACCTGTCAAGGCAAAAGAACAAGTTTGTAGATGCCTTAGCCACTCTAGCATCCATGGCAGAAATTCCAAAAAAAGGGGGAGTAGCACCGATGATTGTCGAATCCAGAGAAGAGCCCATTTACTGTTGTGCACTAAGGGAAGGAGAACCAAACGACAGAAAGCCGTGGTATCATGACATCCAGCAATACTTGGAAAAAGGGGAGTATCCGTCGGAGGCATCTTACTTCGACCGAAGAACTTTGAGAAAGTTGGCTAGCCAGTTCATCTTGTGCAGTGGGAAGTTATATAAGAGATCTTTTGATGGTGTCCATCTTTTGTCTGTAAAAGAAGACGAAGCAGAACGGATCATTCAAGAAATACATGAAGGGGCTGGGGCTCCACATGTGAATGGGTATATGCTTGCAAAGAAGATTCTGAGATTGGGGATACTATTGGTCAACCTTAGAAAGTGATTGTGGAAAGCATGTCAAGAAATATCATAAGTGTCAAGTGTTTGCATGTGGTAAGCATCAACCATCCAAGCCACTCACTACCATGTCATCACCATGGCCATTTGCAACATGGGGCATTGATATCGTCGGCAAAATCACTCCTACAGCCTCGAATGGGCATGAATACATACTGGTAGCCATTGATTGCTTTACCAAGTGGGTAGAAGCAGCGTCGTACAAAACTTTGAACGCCAAGCAGGTTGCCAAGTTCATACAATGCGACATCATTTATCGGTATGGAGTACCACGTGAGTTTATTTTCGATGATGGGCAGCATTTTCGAAAAGAGACCGAAGAACTTCTTAAGAAATATGAAATAGTGCATCATCATTCTTCTCCTTACCGTCCGCAGACTAATGGAGCAGTAGAGACAGCCAAAAAGAATTTAAAAACGATTTTGAAGAAGACCACTGACACATATAATGATTGGCATGAGAAGTTGCCTCTGGCATTGTGGGGCTATCGCACATCTATTAGGGCGTCAACTGGGGCTACGCCTTATTTATTAGTGTATGGTATGGAAGCAGTGTTACCAATTGAGTTAGAGGTACCTTTACTAAGGGTAGCTATGGAAAGCCAATTAGCAGAAGTCGAGTGGATGAAGAACAGATATGAACAGCTATCGTTGATTGATGAGAAGAGGCTAAGGGTTTTGTACTATGTTCAAGGGTATCAAAGAAGGATAGCGAGAGCCTTTAACAAAAGAGTTAAAAACAGGGGCTTAAAGAAAGGGGATTTGGTACTCAAAGAAATCAGAATGCCGATATATGATCCGAGAGGAAAGTTCAAGCCAAGCTGGGTGGGACCCTATATCATTAAAGAGATATTATCAGGCGGAGCCGTGCGTCTTATGGACATAGATGAGAATGAATTCTCTCAGCCTACCAACCTAGATCAATTGAGAAAGTATCATGTATAAATAAAAAAAAAAACAAAAAAAAAAAAGCCCGCTAGGTAGAAAACCTGAA
>JAESVK010037306.1:0-12327 GCA_017140935.1 Hamamelis virginiana
ATTACGCCTTATCTCTCGCTTTCTCTCTCTGAGATCCGTAATAGCTGTAATGAGCTTTGATCAATCTCCATCCTTCACGCCGAGCTTGCACTCACAAGTTAGCTCTCTCTCTCTCTCTCTTCCACATGAAGGTGATTGTGTTTGGATGCTCTGAAACCCTCAATCTGTAAAGGGTGTTTTTTTATTGTTTTATATATATATCTGTTAAATCTGGTTGGTGTTTGGATGATAGGAAAGTATGAGAATGTGAAGTAATGAAAATTTAAGAAGTGAAAATCATACAACGAAAAGATTATTTGCATCCTGTTTTTTGAGAAAATAGTGCGCTGTGGTTTAGTTTTTTTTTTTTTTTTTTTAAAAAAAAAAAAAATTTTTTTTTTATAAACCAAAAAAAAAAAACCCAAAAAATTTTGAATTTTTTTAAAAAAAAAAAAAAAAAAAAAAAATAAAAAATTAATTGTATTTTTTTTTTTTTTGGGACAGGTTCCATTACCACTTGCTTTACCACTATTTTTACCACTCGTTCTCAAAATACTAGTGTGGGAATAATATTTTAAGAAATTGACCGTTGGATTAAATACCTTACGTATGCAAGTCATACATACCAAAAATCACATTGATCCAACGATTAGATTTTAGAACATCTCAATATAAAAAAAAAAAAAAAAATTGCATTATTTATTAAAATATTTAAGTATAATAAATTTTCGGAGTGATATTTTTCACAAACCGATCAATGGATCATTGTGATTTTTTACACACATGACATACATGAGTAGATAATCTAATTCAATGGTCAGTTTCTCAAAATATTGGACCCATACTAGAGTTTTGAAAATGAGCAGTAAAAATAATGGTAAAACAAGCGGTAAGAATAATGCGGCCCTTCTTTTTTATGCAAATAATATGTTACATTATTTTATGAAAAGTTTACAGTTTTTCGATTATAGTAATGGCATCTGAATGTAGCTCAATCAATATAGTAATGCCATTAATATTCATATGCCATTGCTAAAAAACTGTACAGTTAGTTAGTGGTTGGGAGATAGAATTGTGCCATCGAAGATGAGAATTTATAAATGTCACTAGGAGCGAGGTTCATGAAACCACCACGTCACAATTGCCTAGCCAAGTTAACGACGATCAATCGAACAACCAAGCAATCATCGACAACTAACAAAAAATGATGAACAAGTTGTTACTTTTATTAATAATTCTCATATTTATCATATGGGTGTCTCGTTAAACTACTTTTAAACAAATGGATAAGTGTATGCCTTTAATAATTCTCGTATTATTTGAATTGATCTTTTATTATTTTTCAACTTTGTTTTTGGGTTAAAGATGCAGAAATGTACCCACCAAGTATGAGACTTAGGAGGAGTTTTTAGTTCACAAATGAGCTACAATAATACCAAATAAGTTTTAGCCCAATATATTTTAACCCAAATAAGTTTAAAATAAGTTTTAACCCAATATGAGATTTAGCAGACAAAGATTTCAATATTAGCTGTCAAAATCTACAATTCCTTTTTAGATGATAATTCATTTCTAGCCAAGTGAAAATATAAACCCATCCATCTAATTTAGTAATATGAGACATTAAGGATCAGTTACCCACTTAGCTAAATTGGATTATGACAGTATAAACCCCACATTATTACACATAGAGCTCCAACATACAAGACTAACAATCTTTAAAATTCAAATTAGAGAGAGAAAGAAACTATAACAAAGTGACAAGTTTTAACTTTTAATGGGATTTCAATAGAGATGTGTGAGTTATAGTCAAAATACAAACATATATATTAAGCCCATCTCTTCCATTTACTGTGCAAACCCAAAATATCTAGTTGCTAGATAGAAAGTGGATATTGGTTGCTAGATAGAAATGAGCTACAATATCGAATAGCAGTCTTAATTAATGCATTAGAAAATACAGTCTCAACCAAGGTTATAAGTGCACTAGAACACTATTAAGGCTTTAACAATATGACATAAACTAACTTATAAATCAAGCAACAACAGTTTTGTATCTAAAAAAAAAAAAAAACCATTTCAACAATCATTTCAACTCAACCACATCAACTTCGTTTCGACCCTTACGAACTATCATCCTCATCAATGCCTACAAATACAAATAAAATAAAATAATTAGTATCCCAATTACATATAAATCTTTAAGAAAATTAAAAATTAAAAATAATTCTAAATTACCGGTAGTATAATTATCTTGCTTATTAGGTGAACATTTACTTGAGGATTCATAATGTCGAGAGTGGAAGCGTTACATGTAAACAATTATAAATTATTATAAAACATCTAATATTTAAAAGATATAAGAACCAAAAAACAATAAAAAAAATTTGAAATCCATACCCAATTCTCTTTTTTGGACAATTCATTTTATCATGTGTCGCTCCAACTTCATCACAATAATTGCATCGGTGACCTTTTGACTTACACTTCTCTTTCTCTCTTTTAATATGCTTCCCACAACCTTTGAAATTGACTTGACTATGCTCACTATAGGTGGATTGAAGAGGTAGATTACTTGTTGTGGAATCCCCAACACCACTGCTAGCATTTGATGGCTTTATCGTGGCACGAAATTTTATCAAAGTTTCTTTAAATTTTTCAAAAGCATCTTCATTGCGCAATACATCATCAATTATCTTGCTCGAAAGTTGGCTCAAAATAGTACGACATGCCAATAAGGATTTGTCACAAGCATCGCTCACCTCAACCCCAACATCATCAATTTCCTTTCCCATTTTTGCCCCATTGGTCCATCGCCGTAAAATATATTTTGTAGGCAAATAGTCAATATCATTTTTCCTAAAAAAAAAGCCTTCATATGCTTACATAAGATTCTTTCACATTCAATTTTTTTGCAACTACATGAAATAAATTCGAAAACTTTATTTTCAACGAGTTCTCGCTCTCTACTATATGTTCCATCATTCCTTTACCTTGTGAATGCATGTGGTCTCATCATCACTTATAACGGTCACCCTATACAACATACTTTGCCACAACTCTTCCAGTAACTTGTAAAAATTGAACCTAGTATATGAATCTACCATTTGCTTCTCCATTGGAAGTGGGGTTTTAAGTGAAGGTTGTTCATTGATATTTACATGGTCATCATTTAACTCTTCATGTCGTTGTTTACAAGTCCCCTATTAAACCTTTGGATAAAGTCCGTAAGAGAATCCCTTTTGTCTCCATTTCTCTTGAAGAA
The DNA here is from genome assembly GCA_017140935.1 of Hamamelis virginiana. NCBI lineage: Eukaryota > Viridiplantae > Streptophyta > Magnoliopsida > Saxifragales > Hamamelidaceae > Hamamelis > Hamamelis virginiana. The sequence goes on from JAESVK010037306.1 coordinate 3,245, forward strand.
TACATGATGGCTTTCAGCACGTTGACTACTTGACATTCCATCTGAAAATATGTGTCTCACATAGGCTGGTATCCATTTCTCTCGCACCTCATACAAAGAATTCAACCACCCGTGCTCTTTCAAGTTAGCTGTTTCAAGCAATTTCAACCATCTATCATCAGATTCTTCCCTACTTTTTGAATCTCAAATACAACTTTTAAAGGATTTGTAGTGAGCATCATATGTGGGTGGTCCCAATTTCTCAGAGAATTTGTTGATAATGTGCCAAATGTAACGTCTGTAGTGTGTTCCTCGAAGTTCGCTAGCTATTACTTTTTCAGTAGCCAAATCTTGATCGGTTATAATCATCCCAGGGAGAGGGTCTGGAATGAATCTCAATAATTGACTAAACAACCACTCAAACGACTTTGTTGACTCATCACTCAAAATGCGCATGAAAATGTAATTATTTTCCAATGATTATTTAACCCCTAAAATCGATGCAAATATCATCCCATATTGATTTGTGTTGTAAGTAGTATCAAACACAATCACATCCCCAAAATACGAATATATCATCCTCATCGATGCATTTGCCCAGAATACATGTGTGAGCTAACGATCATTATTATCTTCAATGACATATCTAAAAGATAGTTTATTTTCTCGTTCAACCAAAAAATATTCATATAATAGATCGGCGTCAGGGTGTGGACACCCCATTTTTACCAATTGTTTTATCATATGTTTATGCAAATGATTAACTTGAAGAGTTGATCATTTGGTGGAGAATTGGGCTTTTGAAGACCAAATTACCTAAATTATCATTTTCAGGGAAAAGGGATAATTCATTATTTAATGTGTGCATTTGAATTGAAATCAATCCATTTGCATTGCATTTGACTTTTGAGGTGTCTTAGAGTATCCCTGTAAATTTTAATGTCATTCTGACGAGAGCTCGATAGGTAATTAGGATTTTTGCGACTTGAGTGGCATTTTCGTCATTTTCCTCGTATAATTTCCGAATGACCTCCGAATTCGAAATGGATTGTTTCATGGAGTTTATATGGATGGGAGGAGTGTATTTGGAGTGTCAATTGAACTTTTGAATGGTTGGGAAGGATTCGCCCAAAATCGATCCTACAAGCATGAATGAGTCGAATTGAGGTTTCATCCACATTAACCGTGAATTTGTCATTTTCATTAAAATCAAAGATCTTCAAAATATGTTTTTGAGTATCAATTTTATAATAAAACCATGTTTTGGAAGTGATTTAAGCCTAATTGATCAATTTTATAAAACAAAGAATGGTCATATGACCAAATTTGGCACAACCAGGTCAATCGGCTAGCTTTTTACTAAAACCCTTGACCATGGTCAAGCATTTTTGACCCAAAACCCTTCTAGGAACGTAGAGGATCAAAACACGGTCATTTTGATACATGGATCATCGAATTTGGATTGAAAATGAGCAAAATATGGTTAAAATACGAAAATCCCTTGAAAATGGGATAAATTAGGGAAGGTTGCACTTGGTGAGCGTCCAAGCTAGGACGGCCAACCGTCCAGGCTAGGACTGCTAGCCGTCCAGGCTTGGATGGCCACCAGGATGCCCGATCCCATTTTTTGAATTTGGAAAGTTTGGGACTTTCCCACCTATTTTTCCTGACTTTGCTCGATTTTTTTTGAATTAATTCAAAGATATTTCTGCTTGAGAACCCTAGGATGAACCATTCTAAACCCTAGGATGACTTTTAGATGAATTAATCCCAACCATTCATGGTTTTTTAACCCTAACTCTATAAATACACTTGAATAGAGTTAGAAGGGAGGTTCAAGAGATTAGAGAAAGGCTGATTTTTAGATTTTCGTTTAGTTCATCATTTTGAGAGAGAACCAGAGTCAAGAATAGGGAGAGAATGATGAAATCAAGGTCTTGGAGGCTTGGAAGAAGGTAGCCAAAGAGGAAGAAGAAGGGTAAGCATTCAATCCTCAATTTGTCCCTTTTTATTTTTCGTGTAAATCTTCTTTTTCATACTATGGTGGAAGTATGGTTCATCTTCGTGTGAGATGAACTAACTTCCATTCTTATGTGTTTATTGTGTATAATATGAATAGTTTCGTACATGTTTATGTATGATAGAGTAATATTAGTTTAGGTTAGATTATTTATGTTAGTTGTTAGCATATTTGAATAGGATAAGTTTGTGTTTTAAGTATAGGACAATAGCATGTTTGTAGGTTTGATAGCATATTAATTTGATTAAGTGGTTATTTGTTATGATTTTATGTGAGTAAGCATATTAGGATGAGATTTGTTATGATTTTAAGTAAGTAAGTATGTTTAGGATGAGATTTGTTATGATTTTATGTGAATAAACATGTTTATGATGAGTTTTAGTATGATTCTATGTGAGTAAGCATGTTTAGGATGAGTCCTTTGTTATTAATTTATGTGTGTGAGCATGTTTAGGGTAAGTATTAATATGTTTATATAATCGTTGAAATCTCGTTGTGTTCATTTGATGATCATGTGATATTAATGATTATGTGAGTATGTTGATGCATTATTTTTGACATTTGATGAGTCTTGAGTCATTCTTTTTCATGCTTTTATGATTATTTAAGCACTTGATATGAATTTGATGGTTTGAATATATGAATTGTGTACGAGGGAGCGTGCAAAGGTAAGATCCTCCCCTTGTGTTTAAATTAATTGTTTAAAGCATTTTTTTTTATTTAGCTTTTGATATGTTTTTTGCATAGTAATTTAGTCGAGCATGTTAGATCGTATACTAGGATATTTGTTTATTGTTTTTCATGGATTAATAGTGATTTTTAGGCTATTTTAAGCATGTATTCAATCTGGACGGACAGAAGTTCCTCCTTCTCCTCCTCAGAAAGATTTGAATATATGCTTTAAAGTGGCTTAATTATCATTCTTAAGCCTGTTCTTACATAGTTTCTTCATATCGTCTTCTAGTATATTCATGTAGAAAGCATGCTAAGCCATTTCCATGATTTTTATTCTTTATTTTTAAGGTTTTTCGAATGGTTTAAGGTTCATATTCAAATCTGTCCGGATTTGTTTATGCCTTTAAATTATTTCTAAAAATCATTTTAGGATCAAATCCAACTTAGAAATATGCCTAGATTCACATAGTAGAATTAGTGTGCATTTAGGAGCATTTTCATGCATTGTTAGAATTAATTTCATACATATTTGTCTATTGTGTTTAAATTTCAGCATGCATTGCATTAGTATTTTAGGATGTTAGATTAACTTAAGGTTAGTTAGAGACCCTAGGATTAGGAAGGTCACTTGACCTTCCTTAGGACTTTCCTTTGTTGTAGGAGTCACATTCAAATTCAAGCGATTTAATGAGTTTAAGAGTCTATCCTCGAGAGGGATTTTAAAATGATTTTATTTATTTGAAAATGATTGATTTATTAAATGATTTCCTAATTTGTTTTGAAAATAATTTCTTTGAAAAAGAAATGATTTAGGAATGAAATTCCATGGATAATGATTGATTTGAAAAAGGAGTTTAAATTGAGGTTTGCTTCTAAAAGATAAGTTTTATCTTTCAAAGTTTTGATTAGATTGGAAATCTATTAATTATCGAACTGTTTTGCAAAAGCAATTTTAAATGGATATATACTCTCGAAGATAGAGTATAGAATAAAATTGAATACTTTTAGATGATATAATACATTACAATAGGAGAATCCTAGGGTAGTCGAACTACGTGGACTTTGATATCTACTAAATAACACTAGTAGGTTACATAGGCGCTAACAGGGCTCAAGTCCGCCCTAGGATGCTAATGGGGTGTCCTAGGTTTTTAGGGTTTGTTTGTATATTATTTTTATTATTATTACTAATATAGATTATTGCATTTATATCAATATTTTGTTGGTTGATTAGATTATTTAGGATTGTTTGCATTAAGATTTTAAATAGCCCAAATAAATTAGAAGTCCTTTAATTAGGAAGAGGTGGGTGCCTACAAGTGAAAACTTGGAACCTTCCCAACTCGTAACCTAGCCCCCAGATCCATCTTTGGTTCGAAGACTGTCTTTTCATTGAACGGAGTTTGTTATGTTTTATTGAAAATAAAATATTTTTATGGTTTCCTTATTCCTTAAAAATAAGGTGGTGACTCCTTTATTTGTTTTTCTAAAAATCCCAAATCACGCGCAGTGATGACGTGGACCCCACCCCGCCAAAAAAGAGCTGGTTCACAGAACTGGCGACTCCGCTGGGGATATCGAGGGCTAAACTTCGTTGATTTAATTGGGCTATTTAATTTATTAAAATAATTAAAATCAACCACCTGCATTTGTATGACTGCATATCATATTATATTATCTGCCTGCATGTCATTGCGTGATAGGACGATGTTGCCTTGCCAAAAGATAGTCTAATCCTGATCCCTGTCTCCACTCGACACTAGGGCAATCATGACGAAACTATCAACCTACTGTTAAGTACCCCTCGGGGTATATTAAAGACTAATCACGTACTATTGGACCCACGCGACACGCCATGTGTCACATGTGGTTAGGTATATGGATTGGTCTGTAATAGGAACCTTTATGCCTACCCTTGCATTAGTCCATGTAGACAGCCTGTAGGACACTCTACCCTCCAGTGCTTGCACACACCTGTTATGCTGCCCGATTTTTTGCACACAAGTGTACCGTTATGCTGTCGAAATTCCTTTTGGCACCTACTGTACCGTTATGCTGCCAAAAATTCTCTTAGCATATAACTGCGCCGTTATGTTACCGAATTTCTCTTAGCACATAATTGCGTCGTTATGCTGCCAAAATTACCCCTGTTTGATGTGAGCCTTGTTTGTGAATGCTAGAACTTTTAAGGATATGGCGCCCTTAGATAAACTTTGAATTTTTTTATATAGACCTTTTCGTTTCGATGATTTTGTCCTTAGAATGAAAGGACTATTTCAAAAATAGAAGAGAATATCCCAAGGGTACGTACCCCTGCAATTAGGTTATTTTGTCTCGTTTTGACTAAGACCTTCGATTCAAGGGAAATTGTTCTGAGAATGAAGGACTAGTCACTTGTGTCGCCATGTGTGCTCTGTTTGATCGATCATGTTTTATTTCCTTATTGTGGTTTTGATTTATTTCCTAATTTCTAAGGAAAGTGGCCTTGAGAAATAGGGAAGTAGGTTGGAATTATGATAGGACGGTTTTTCTCTTTCCTTCTATTAGGATAACACCTTTCTGATAGTCTATCAACGTGTTTTGAGTATTGTGGACTCTTCCGTTTTCTTTAAAAAAAAAAAAAAACCCTCATCTCATGGTGTAGAATTCTGGCCTGGCGTCGTGATTCTAGAGTGCATCTTTTTAGTACTGAACCCCCAATTGCACCCCCAATGGTTAACGGAGAATCCAGCACCACTGCTACAGTGTTGAATGCTATCATGGATCGAATTGAAGCCTTGACCCGTGAGATTGAACAGATCAAGAAAATGTCCCAAGAAGCTATAGATAAATATACTAGTGCAAGTCAGGCTAAGGAGGCCCATCTGGAAAACCCAAAGACTATATTTGATTCAGCTATTCCGGCCCAAGTCGATGACAGTGTCAAGGCCCAGTCAAGGGTCAAATCTAAGCCCATCAATTTGGATGGCGAGCCCGATGGATCCAAGTTCCTTTCTGGAGATCCGATTATGTTGACAAGTAAGGTTGAGGCCTTAGAGAAAGCCCTGAAAGGGATGCGTCGGTCTGATAAAAAGGTTGATGTTACGTCTTATTCGCTGTTTCCCAAAGCTCGCATGTCGTTTAGCTTTAAGATGCCAGAGATAGAGAAGTTTGATGGAATGAGTTGTCCTAAAACCCATTTAAAGATGTATATGAGGGCGATGCAACCTTGTGGATTTAAAGATGTATATGAGGGCGATGCAACCTTGTGGAGTTGATGATGAGTTGTTGGCTCAAATGTTTCAAGAATCATTGAAATGATCAGCCTCGAAATGGTTCTTATCTCTAGACGAGACTAAGCTGAAGACATGGGAAGATGTTTGCACTGAGTTCACTGACCATTACAAGTACAATACAGAGATTGATGTGACTCGTAGGGATCTTAAGACAACTAAATAGGAGCAGAGGGAGAGTTTCTCTGCCTTCATTTCTAGAAGGAGGTCAAAAGCTTCACAGATGACCCACAGGCCTACAAATGATGAGCAAGTGCAGATGGTACTGAAGAGTCTTCTACCCATCTACAACAAGTATCTGTTCGCACAATATTTCCCTAATTTCAAAGCCCTTGTTGTTGCTGGCACTCAAGTTGAAGATGCTTTGGCTAGTGGAGCTCTCAAGGCTGAGGAACTTTTCAGAAACCGCCAACCACCCTTCAACTGCAAACCCAACCCCGAGGTTAATGCCATTGCCCAACCTACTCAAACCACCCAATCAAATCGCCCATTCCAAGCTAGAGAGCTAGCCCGCCAGTTCACCAATCTATACATGTCCCTAGAACGTGTCTTTGAGAAATTGAAGGCACACAATCTCCTTGCTCCTTTGGAACCCCGACCTCTTCCAAATCCATTGCCCAGAAACTTCAAAGAGAATGAGTATTGTCAGTTCCACCAATCCAAAGGTCACCACATCAACCAGTGTATGCGCCTTTGCCATGAAATCCAAGACCTCATTGACAAGAAAGTCATTGCCCCACCGATCCTGTCAAACCAACCAAATGTCACCAGTATTCCTCTCTCAACTCATGCTGTACCACCGCCAGCTCATATCAATGCCCTGGGCCACGACGACCCAAAAATTCGTCACTCAATCCGCCTATATGTCCCACTCAAGACTACCTTAACCGAAGCCTTTTACCAAGCCTGATCCCAAGGCCTCATTACCCCACTCATACCCCGTTTCCATAAGCCTTTTTGCCAGTACCACAATATCTTCGGGCATGACACAGAGAATTGCATGGTATTAGGAAAATTGGTTCAAGATCTACTTGATTATGGGGAATTGTATTAGCCTGAAGAACTTCCACAACCTGAAACTCTCAAGGAAGCTCCTAGAAATGGATTTTCCCAGCATCAGTTGAAGGAGAGATATTTAGCAGGTGACCCGGAGGTCGGATTGTTAGGAGAGTCGAGTGGCAAGTTTAACTTTTATGTGCTCTATTCGTCGAAGAAGATTTCTGATGAATTTATCATTCCTACGGATTGGGATGATTTACCTGCAAAAGTTGAACCGATTATTCATTCTTCTCCTAAAAAGTCAAGTCAAGACATCCTATGGGAACAGTTTGAGAATAGAACCTCTTCAGTCGCCAAGGTCACCAGAGAAGATGGAGAGATTTTCTATTGTGCTACTTGCCCTAGACTTCCATGAGTTGATTCCCATAAATGGCCTAGTTCTGCCTATGCATCCACTATCGCTAAAGATTTGATCTGTTTGATCGAGTGGGAAGATCTCATGAACACACCTGAGACCATAGAGAATTTGTGGGCTAGTGATGATGAAGAAGTGGACCATCTGACTCGAGGCGGGTGCCATTTCAAACCAACTCATATAGAAGCCAGTAATCCATTGGGAGAATTAGAGAAGGGTCAGTGACAGGAGGTCATAGAAGAAGAGGAAGAGATACTAAAGCAATTGAAGAGAACACAGGCTAACATCACTATTTGGGGATTGCTCATGGCTTCGCAGAAACACCGGCAAATAGTTCTCTATTTGCTTAATCAAGTGCAAGTCCCTATTGATACGTCTCATGAAAGTTTGGTAGGATTGGTGAATCCAGTTCATTACAGACCGTTTATCTCGTTTACTGAATTTGACTTGCCCAAAAGTGGGGCTGGTCATCTGCAAGCTCTATATATCACAGTGGATGTCATAGGAAAGAGAGTTCCTTCAGTCTTGGTAGACAACGGGTCAGCATTGAATGTATTCCCACTCAGTACTACTACCACATTGGGAAAAGAGCCATCTGAGTTCTTACCATCAAGACAGACCGTCAGAGCTATGACAATACTCGCAGATGGCTAGTCCTGATCCCTGTCTCCACTCGACACTTGGGCAATCATGATGAAACTATCAACCTATTGTCCAGTATCCCTAGGGGTATATCAAAGACCAATCACGTACTGTTAGACCCACGCGGCGGACCATGTGTCACATGTGGTTAGTGTGGACCAACCTTTTGATGGGCTTAGTGGGGTGAGTCCACATCATCACCGGGCGATGTGATTAGGGGAAGATGGCCTAGCATGCTTTCTACATGAATATACAAGATAAACTACTAAAATCATGCAAAATATGGCTTAAAAATGATAATTAAACCATTTTAAAGTATGTATTCAAATCTGGACAGATTTGAATACACACTTTTAATGGCCTAAAAATCATTCTTAATCCATGGCTAACAATGAATAAACATCCTAATATGCATACTAATACAATATACAAATTTAAACTAACATGCTTGACTAGATTATCACATAAAACAACATTAAAATTAACAAAAAAGTGCTTTCATAAGTAATTTAAACACAAGAGGAGGATCTTACCTTCGCACGGTCCATCGTACACAGTTCATATATTCAAATCATTCAATCAATATCAAGTGTTCAAATAATCATGAAAAACATAAAAAATTGACTCACGACTCATCACATGTCAAAATAACATATTAACGTACTCATATTACTATTAAAATCACCAATCAATTATCATGAGATTCAAATAACAACATGAATATATCAACATTTACTCTAAACATACTTACACATAAAATAATGGAAAACTCATCCTAAACATGATTACTAGCATAAAATAATAGCAAAACTACTCCTAAACACATCTAACCTCGTAAAATCATAATGAAAAATATCCTAACATGCTTGCTAAACATATAATCATGATAAAAATAACCCTAATCATGCATATTCATATAAAACAATAATAAAACTACTTCTAATCATGCATGCACTCATAAAATAACAAGAAAACTAATCCTGACATGCATATATAAAATTATAACTAAGCTAAACAACCCTAGACATGCATTCTAACATAAAGCACATAACTAAACTACACTAATCATACACATTAACCC
>JAESVK010037388.1:0-14200 GCA_017140935.1 Hamamelis virginiana
TTTAAACATGTATTCAAATCTGTCCAGATTTGAATATATGTTTTAAAGTACTTTAATTAATATTTTTAAACTATATTTTTGCATGATTCTTATAGTATTTTCATAATATATTCATATAGAAAGCATGCCAGGTCATTGTCACAATTTTTGTTGCTTTTTTTAAGGTTTTTAGAATGGTTCAAGGTTCATATTCAAATCTGTCTAGATTTGTTTATGTTCTTAAATCACTTCTAAAAATTATTTTTAGGCCAAATCCAACTTAGAAACATGTTTAGGTTCACATAGTAAAATTAGTGTACATTTAGGAGCATTTTCATGCATGGTTAGAATCAATTTCATGAATATTTGTTTAATTTGTTTAAATTCCAGCATGCATCGCATTAGTATTCTAGGACTCTAGTTTAACTTTAGGGTTAGTTAGAGACCCTAGGTTTAGGAAGGTCACTAACCTTCCCTAGGACTGTCCTTTGTTGTAAAAACCATTAACTGATTTGAGTATTCTAGTTAATTTCAGAGTTTATCTTCGAGGGATTTTCAAAAAGGTTTCTAATGTGATTTTTATGAAATAAACATGATCTTTATGAAAGATTTGATTATTAAATGATTTTCAAAAGAATTTGAGATATTTTAAGATTTTTACCTTGGAATGAGATTCCTCCCCATATGATTTGTTTTCTTGAAATATCTTTGAAAAAGATTTTCAATTAGAATTAAATTCTAAAGATAAGAATTGTCTAAAATATTTGGATTTTATGAAAGTCTTTTAATTTGAAATGATTTCAAATAAATGATTTTAAATGGATAAAAACTCTCGAAGATAGGGTTTTGGATTAAATTGAATACCTTTAGAGGATGTGATCGATTACAATAGGAGACTCCTAGGGTAGTCGAACTACGCGGACTTTGATACTTGCTAGGTAACACTAGTACGTTACGTAGGCGCTAATAGGGCTCAAGTCCGCCCTAGGATGCCCGTAGGGTATTCTAGGTTTTTAGGGTTTGTTTGTATATTATTTTTCTTATTATTATTATTATAGTTTGTTGTATTTATATCTCTACTTTCATTGGTTGATTAGATTATTTAAGATTGTTTGCATTAAAAATTTAAATAGCCCAAATAAATTAGAAATCCTTTAATTAGGGCGAGGTGGGTGCCTACAAGCGAAAGCTTGGAACCTTCCCACGTCGTAACCTAGCCCCCGGATCCATCTCTGGTTCGTAGATTGGTTTTCATTAGAATGGAGTTGGTTTTGTTTTGATTTTAAAATAAAACATTTTCATGGAGTTCCTTATTCCTTGAAAATAAGGTGGCGACTCCTTTGTTTGTTTTCTAAAAATCCCTAATCATCGCCCGGTAATGATGTGGACTCATAGCCCGTCAAAAAGGCTGGTTCACAGCATGATACAATATACTATCACATTTATGCAAAGCAAACCACACGAACAAACCAGAAATCATTATAGTCCATGCATCAAAGTTTGTTTGTAAATAGCCATATTCAAAGTTTATGTCATAAGCACAAGTCAAAGCAAAATCATCAGTAGTAATGAGGATGGACATATTCCTACCTTGATGAAAAGACTTCTCTAAAGCCTATATGCAAGCTCAAAGATGATAGGAAGCATATTAGTCTTCCCACGAACCTTCCTAATATGAAAAAAAAAGGATAAAGAAGCGTATATCAAAACTCTACTCACAAATTAACTTGACCGAGACGACCAACCCAAACCTTACACTCCCAATATGAGCCCAATACCTTGGAATGATCTCAAAAACCCTATCACAATCCTCTAGAGAACCAAAGAGAACGAGTGAAAAAGAAAATGAAAGAAAACGAAAACCAACACCCTTTATCGATAGACTTTATATCGATAGTGGGTCTATTAATAAGCCAGACTGACCACTATCGATAGGGCTGTCTTGCAGCCCAACCCTCTGCAGACCCATTCCTCCTACTATCAATAGAGAAGTCCCTCCTATCAATAGAGGTTGGCCAGAAATGCCCACTAACGAGCGATTTCTGCACATCAAAGCCAAAACTCTTTAAACACCTTCCCAACCTCAAAATCACACCATAAAACCTTAGATTTACTATAAACAAACCTTAAGAATACAAAACCCAACAAAAGATCAAAGATCCAACGGTTCAATCTTAAAATTCTCCTTACAATCCCATTTTTAGCATAAACCACCAAAATCCACTCCAAATCCTTCAACAAATGTCCCAAGTTAAACCCAAACTACTCAAAACCAAACCCCAACAAGCCACGACCATCATTTTCCCAAGATCCATACATTTGGCTCAAAGTTTACAAAATCGGTATAAATAAAGGAAGAAAGAGATGAAGAAGATAAGCATGGAATGAGGATCCTACCTTCACCGGCGAGATGAACGGCGCCGACGAGCTCCCAGCGAGGCTTGGCCGTGCTCCTCTCTCTTCTCTCTCCTATCTGCTCCCTCTTCCGAGACTCTCTCTCAGTCGTGAAGATAAAAATGAGGAGGTGTAGACATCCATTTTATACCCTGAGTAGAGTCATGGGTGTTTGCTTACAGTTTGAGGTGAAATAGGTTGTTGAAATCCTAAATTGCCAATTGTGCCTTTTTGAATAGTTAGATAGAAGTTATTATCGCGTGTAGGTTTTTAAGTTAGATTGAGTCGGTTCTCTTTGCATTTAGTTTTTAGGGAGTCCATAGATGTCCCTGTCAAATTTCACTACATTTTGAGTCAGGCTTGATAGGTGATTGAGCCTTTTGTGACTAAAGGGGCAGTATTGTCCTTTGAATCGCAAAAGTTCTTAAAAGCCTTCGAGTTGGTCTCAGATTGTCTCAAAACTTTGGCATGGATAATTAGGGCATGTTTGATAGCAAAGTTGATCAGTGGCAAAGTCCCTTGAGCCTTTGGGCTCATGTTTAGGCTCTTAAGGCCCAAAAGGCCCTTTCAAGCTCAAATTAGGATTTCAATCGGGAATGACCGGGATTCGAATGTTTTGTCAAAGCTAAAGCTCTAAAACACTTCAAAATGTTTTCAAAACATTTTCAAAACTTGTTTCGAGAAGTAGAATCAATTAGTGGTGTCAAAATGGACGGGCCACCCATTTGATCCGCTGACCAGTTCATTAAGCTAACGGATTGGGCTCGATCCGGTCCGATAAGTAATGGACTGGACTGATCCGATCCATAGTCAATGGACGGATTGGGCTAAGGTTTTCTGTCCAATGGGCCGGCTCGATCCGTGACAATTAAGTGGCCCGATCTGATTCGAAACCCGGTCCGATTATTAGCCTGTCCATTAATCCGATCCGCTAGGCCCGATTACATATGTCATATACAATTTGAATTTTTTTCAATTTTTTTACTCTTTTGCCCACTATAACAGTCATAAAACGGCCATATTGTAGGGATATATTTGATCTTTTTTGCAAATTTCAATCTCTATATAATTCAAATCCAAACTATCCTCATTCCTCACATCATATTATCATAATCAATCTTTCATTCTCTCTCTGTTCAATCTCTCTCACTCCCAGTCTGGCAGTCTCCCACTATTTGTTTGGGAAAAAATTTCGTCCATTCGCATCTCTCACTCTTTGTTTGCCAAAAAAAAAAAAAAAAAAAAAAAAAAAAAAAAAAAACAAGCTCAATCTCTCTTACTGTCTCACTGTCTCACAGAGTCACAATCAGTGATACACATACTAAAAATTTGCAGATTTGCCAAAAGAAGGAAAAAAAAAAAAAAAAAACGAACAGTCACCCACCTTGCCATCGAACAGGGAGGAACAACCACCGTGCCGAACTGCCGATCCACCTCCTATCCAGCCTCCCCCGCCATCTTCTCTGCTTGCGCCGGTCCAATCAGCCTCCTCAGCCATCCTCTCTGCTTGCGCCGGTCAGATCAGCCTCCTCCGCCCGTCAGCTATCCTCTTTGCTTGCGCCAGTCCGATTAGCCTCCTCCAGTCCTTCACCGTCCTCTCTGCTTGCGCCCAACCTCTCGAAGTCTCGGTCTCTCAGTTTCTCCACGACTCTACCTGCAAGTCTGCACTCTGCAACCTACAAACGAACAGTCTCATATATCTCACGATACAGTGATATACTCTCTCACAAATATCTTTCACTCACAGAGACACTGACACACCACACCTTTTAGGCTTTTATACTTTTATACTTTTATCACAAATATATTTCACTCACAAATATCTCACTGTCTCACACCGTTTTTTGGTTTTTAGTTTTTTAGATATCTTTTATACGGGTCTGCAAGTCACAACACACCTTTTATTCCTTTATCATTTATTAGTTTTTTGTTTAAGTGGTAAACTCTTAATATAGTCTCATATAGTTTTTAGTTTTTTAGTTTATTAGATATATTTTAATATCTATCTCACTTTTTTAGTTTATTAGATATCTTTTAATATCTATCTCACTGACACAATATATTTAATATATCTCTTTTTGATATACTCTCTCACTGTCTCACACTTATATAATATATTTTTTATTAAGTCATAATATCTGTTTACTGCCATATTATAGTTAGTGTTATTATTTTCCCATACACAATTAGAATTTATTTAATTTTTGTTATTATTATTGTTAGTGTTATTATTGTTATTTTTTTACTGCCATAGTATTGGGACTCGCAATTTTTGTTATTATTGTCAAAATAGGCCACAATAGAGTAGTTGATCTTGAGGATGTGGGGTACGATAGTGATGAATTTGACGTATTTGAAGTAATGGGCGGTTCAAATGAACCTACTGTTGTTAGTACTGCAGCAAGTGGAGGCACCAATCCCACACGGAAAAAACGGTTTGCGGTGTGGACTCACTACACCATAGAGATGCGTACGAATGGTGTTAGAATTAGGAGGGCTATATGTAACTATTGTAAAAAAGATTATAATGATAGCTCAAATGGCACAACCCACCTTAAAAGGCATGCTGATAAATGTGCTGCCTTACATGCTAGTCCATCAAACCAAAGACAAACCCAACTTAGTTTTGGTAGTAGTTCTGGTTTAGGGACCTTCATTTATGATCAAGCCCGAATGAGAGATGGCTTGGCCATGTTCTCTGCTTCTGTAGAATTACCATTTTCTTTCGCTGCAAATCCTGAATTTGAAGAATTTATTAAAACATGTGTTAATCCCCAATTTCAGTCTGTTTCTAGAAATACCCATAAAAATGATTGCGTAAAACTTTTCAAAAAACAACGGGCTCAATTAATTCAAGAATTTGCTAATAATAGTCCCACTATTGCTTGTACTTCTGATACTTGGACTACAAGAAATTATATGGGTTATTTTGTCATTACTGCACATTTTATTGATGCTAATTGGGAATTACAAAAACGAATTTTATCTTTTCGTATCTTAGAATATCCACATAATGCCCAAATTATTTTTCAAGGTATGATGAATGTTTTTAGAGAATATGATATTCAAGATAAAATATTTAGTATTACTTTTGATAATGCCTCTGCTAATACTGCATCCATTGATATGTTTAAACGTCATTTGCATCATCCTCTTGGTTTTCAATTTTTTCACGTTAGATGTGCATGTCATATTCTAAATTTAATTGTACAAGTTGGATTGTCATATTTTGAAGATATTTCAAAAAAAAATTAGACAAGCTGTTATTTTCCTTAGATCTTCACCTGCGAGAATACAAGATTTTCATAAATTTTGTAGAACCCCTTATGGTCTAAAGGGAAAAAAGTTTGCCACTGATACTGAACATTGGTGGAATACTACATATCTCATGATACAATCTTGCAAATCCCATCAATTAGCAATAACTGACTACATGGATCTTAGAGGTCATCCTACTTTGTCGCATTGATCATAATGATTGGGAAAAAGCCGATCGTTTAATGAAATTTTTAGAAAAATTTTACAAAGCTACAAACACTTGTTCGGGTGTCTATTATCCTACTTCTTGTCTTATTCTTAATTTACTTTTTAATCTTGCACATCATTTAAATGCACATAGATATGATCCTATGTTTAAAGATGCATGTGATGCAATGATTAAGAAATTTTTGAAATATTGGGATAAAATTCCATTATTATATATTTTAGCAGGTGTAATGGACCCTAGATTAAAATTTATTGGTGTATCTTATGCTGTAAAAGGACTTCATGAAAAATTAAACACCCCTAATTCAATTGAGATTAATGATGTTAGGGAAAAATTACATTGTATTTATCATAGCTATGAATCTAAATATGCAAATAATGCTAGAGATGACATTGATTCTTCTTTAATTGACTGCGACAACATTCTTTTGTTAGAATTTTCACGGCAAGGTAATCAAAATGCCACTCTTTCATCACACAATGAACTTATTCGATATTTAGAAACATCCAAATATTTTACTCCTTTAGAAAATAAAGAATTGAATATTTTATTGTGGTGGAAAAATCATTCTATTAAATATCCTGTGCTTTCTATAATGGCACGTGATTTACTAACACCTCCAGTTTCTATAGTTGCATCAGAATCAGCTTTTAGTGCAGGAAATAGGACTTTAGATGAACGGAGGACCATAATGAATTCTGAAAGTTTAGAATCACAAATTTGCTTGAAGGATTGGAAACGTGCATCAAAAAGAATTCAAGATAAAATCTCAGAAGATTATGATTTTGCTTCTGAATTTGCCAATATCGATATTGAGGATGAGGAAACATAAAATTGAATTTCTAATTTGATTGTATTGTTTTGTTTTGTTTTGTTTTGTTTTTACAAGGATGGGTAATGCAAATGATGGATGGTTAAGTAGGTGCCAACCTAGTTGGGATGTACTTAATTATGGTGATGCAATTCTCTCATTCCAAGATTGTATACATTTGAAATATGAATAAAATAAGTCCTTTTTTTTGTAATTATTATTCATTCATGTACTTTAATAGTTTAAACTTATATTGTAAAAAAAAATAAAAAAAATAATAAGTTAAGCCATAGCCACTCCATCAGAATAGTAAAGAGATGTGTACATATAGTATAACGTGCACATGTGTAATGTGTTGATGAAATTAACACATGTAAAGGAAATTATTTTAAAAAAAAAAAAGATCCAATCCGTTTGAAAACAACACATGTAAAGGAAATTAAAAAGAAAAAAGAAAGGCCCAATCCGTTAAAAATCAACACATGTTAAGGAAAAAAAAATTTCAAAAAAAAGCCCAATCCATTTGATCCATTAGGCCAATCCAATAGTCTGATCCAATTTATCCGTTAAGCCCGTCCATTAGTACGATCCATTAGACCGGTCCAGCCCAATCCGATCCGATCCATTAGCCCGTTTGGCCCGTTAGCATAGTGGACCAGTCTAATTGATTGGATTGGACAACCATTTTTCCTTAATGGACCGATCCGATAACTTAGTGGACCGGTCATGATCCGATCCGGTAGCCCATTTGACCGAAAAATTAATGGATCGGGCCAGCCCAATCCGACCGGTTTGACACCACTAGAATCAATTTCGAAGATAATTGGTTAGTGGATTTCAAAACCCTAATTAGGCTCAACAGGCCCAAAACAACTAATCGATTGACTTTTTCCTAAAAACCTTGACTGTGTGTGAACCAGCCAACCTGATCGGGAGGCATCTCGTTCACTTTGGATGTGTTTTCTTGAGTGGATTGTGGATGATGTTTATCCGACTCGATTTATCCTTCTCTGTTATCCTTCTCTATTATCCACGTTTATCCTTCTCTATTATCCACTCAAGATTGGATTTTTTGAAAAAGGGATGAGAGTTTGTAAAAAACTAGGAGTCGCCACCTTATTTTTAGGGAACAAGGAAACCACAAAAAAGAGTTTTATTTTTAATAAAACATTGACCCCATATTTTGGAAAGCATGGTCTTTGAATCAAAGTTGGATTCGGGGGCTAGGTTACGAAGTGGGAAGGTTCCAAGGAACTCCTTGTAGGCACCAACCTTGCCCTAATTAAAGGTCTCCTAATTAAGTTTGGGCTTTATCAAAATCTCATAAAAAAACAACCTATCATATCTAATCAACCAAAAAGTAGTATATATAATACTAGATAATAATAATAGATAATATAAAAGAATAAAAGAAACCTAATGATCTTAGGAGTCAAGAGTCAACCTAGGATTGGACTTGCGCCCTATTGACTGCCTACGTACCTTACCAATTGCTTGATAAGAATCAAAGTCCACGTAGTTCGATTACCCTAGGATTCTCCTATTGTAATGAACTACACTATCATTAGCATTCTATCTCATCCAAGAGTCTATCTTCGAGAGTTTTTATTAATTTGAAACCCTTTTTAGAAAATAATTCATCAATTAATAGATTTCCAATGAAGTTAGAATTCTTTTTAAATCACAACTCTTTTCAAAATGGGAATTCTATCCCGAATTAAATCCTTTCAAAATGTGGAATTTCATTCCAAGTCAATTTCAAGAGTTCCAATTTCATTGGGATCCATTTAATGATGGATTAATTTTAGTAAAACATTAGTTTTGAAAATCCTTTCGAAAATAGGATCCTAAACTCACTATAATCCTAATTTTAATGTAATTCTTACAACAAAGGGGAATCCTAGGTGGAGCCAAGTGGCTCCCCTAACCTAGAGTCCCTAACTACATCCTAAATTAATCTAAACAACCTAAAATAGTAAAACAATGCATGCTGGAATTTATGAAAAATGCAGGAAAAATGCGACTAAACAATTAATAAAAATGCATGAGAATGTCCTAGATGCAATCTAATTATTCTATGTGAACCAAGGCATGTTTCTAGGTTGGTTTGACCCTAAAAAATGACTTTTAGTATACTTTAAAGGTACTTTCAATCTATGGACGGATTTGAATATACCCTTTAAAATGAAATAAAGCCCATGAAAATAACAAATAAAAAGAGTGAGAATGACTAATATGCAACCTAATATTAATGCCAAAATAATATGCTAAAACACTATGCAAGACAATCAAGAGATCACATCATAATCATACTTAAATTAATAACATTCATGACAAGGGAAGAAACTCACCAAAGCATGCTCCCTCGAACACAATTCATATATCAATCCATACTTGGGTATTCCATGTGATAAACTTTAATAATTAAGAATAAGGACAATGCTATCTATAAAAAAAAACAATACATGACCCTACTTCTAATACTAATATCCTAGCATGATAAAGACTTAAACTATAATAAAAATGGAAAATCATAACAACAAAGACTCACTCCTAACATGCACTCTAGTCATGAAATATATCTAAAGCATGCTCACAATACTCATATAGCAATCAACATACTTTCAAATAAAGAAGAAGAATACTATATTCATTATGTAAGAAAACTAGACTCAAAACAAAAAGGACCTATATGCATCTAGAAGACCATTATTGTACAAGCATTAATCTAAAACCTATTCTACATACTTAATCCTAACACAACATAGACATAAAAGAGAAGAAGAAGAAGAAGAAGAAGAAGAAGAAGAAGAAAAATATAAAACTTTAAACAAACTATAAAACTCTATTAACCTCTTTGCCTCCTTCTCTCTTGCTCCTAGCCTTCTCTTCAAGCTCCAAGGACTCCAAGGACCTCAAGGACTTTAAAACTTAAGCTAGAGTGCTATGGGGAAAGCTTGTGCAATTGCTCAAACCTCTACTCTCCAAGCTAGCTCTCTAAAGTTTATTCTGTGTGTTAAAACTGATTTCAGGGCGTTCTATTTATAGGGAGGCCTGAGTTTGATCAATCGCTGAGTTTAAATCTCTTAGGAATGATCCAAGGGCTCAAAACCAGCCTTCCAAGGTGTTCATACTCATCCAAAAGTCCCCATGGCCGAACTGGACACATGGCGAGGCTTTGAAGAGTCCCGGCCAGGTAAAAGACTGATTTTTAGCAGCTACTGAACGAGGTCATGGATGACCGTCCACCCTAGGATGGCCAACCGTCCCCTAGGGATGGCCAACCGTCCGGGGTGGGATGGTCATCGATCATTCAGCCCAAATTTGACCTATTTTGGGCCTCTCTCGACCCGTCTAGGCTGTTTTCGGCTTTTCGGGCCCGTTTCAAGTCCAAATTCGACGATTCAAGCGTCAAAACGATCGTGATTCGATTCTCCATGTTTTAAGAAGTATTTGAAGTGAAAATTCATTGACCAAAGTCAAAGTTTTAGAGAAACTTGACAGGGGCACCTATGGACTCCCTAAAAACCTAATGCAAAAGGAACTAACTCAATCTGACCTAAAAACCTACATGCGATAATGACCTCTAACTAACTACCCATAAGGGGTAAAACTGGGAACTTAGGGTTTTAACACCCTATTTCACTTCTGGACACAGGCAACCATTCATGACCATACTTATGGTCAAAAATGGATGTCTACATTGTGGTCAATGTATTTTCACTTCAAACACTTCTCAAAACATGGAGAATCGAATCATAATCTTTTTGGCTCTTGAATTGTCAAAATTGAACTTGAAACGGGCCCGAAAAACGGAAAAAAGCCGAAACCGGGTCGAGATGGGCCAAATTAGGCCCAAATTGATAAAAAATGCACCCAAAGCCTGATGACCATCCACCTAGGGACGGCCAACCGTCCATGGGGGACGGCCAACCATCCTAGGGTGGATGGTCACCCAAGCCAAATCTCCAGATTTGCTTAATTTCGAGGATTTTCACTCTTATTCGCCTTGAAACTCTTCAAAAGCCTATTTGGATCAGTTTGAGGGATTTAGCTCGACCTTGGGGACCTTGGAAGACTCATTTAAGACCCTTAGATCATTCTCTATGGTTTTAATTAGATCCATTGATCAAATTGAAGCCTCT
Organism: Hamamelis virginiana; assembly: GCA_017140935.1. Classification (NCBI taxonomy): domain Eukaryota; kingdom Viridiplantae; phylum Streptophyta; class Magnoliopsida; order Saxifragales; family Hamamelidaceae; genus Hamamelis; species Hamamelis virginiana. The sequence continues at coordinate 10,817 of JAESVK010037388.1, forward strand.
TTATATAAATATAAAGCTCTAAACTGAGTTTTAGGGGGTTAACTTGGAATTGAGAGTTCTTGGAGCCTTGCATCTGCACTAGGAGCCATAGCTACGAATTTCCAGACCTTGGGAGCTTGAAGGAGAGAGCTATGAACAAGGAAAAAGAAGGCTAAAGGTTAGTTTGAATACACCATTGTTCTTGTACCGATGTTTTACATAACATAGTTCAAATATAGGGTGTTTAGAGTAGTTTAGATTTTCTGTTTTACATGTTTAGTATGTTTAACTATGTTTAGTGTTTTATTTGAGTCTTTTATCATGTTGTGAGTATGCTAAATATGTCTTGGCTGGTTGGAGCATGTTCTAGGAATGTTTGTTAGAGTAGAATGCATGTTAGGAATTGTTTAAACACATATAGTTTTTGTTTTGGTTTAGAAAGTATGATTAAGTCAAAAGTTTGAGTCTTTTTGCATAATAGGATGAGTATGTGTCTTGAGTATTGCATATTAGTGTTTTAGGATAGTTTTGTGTTTAGGCTTGTTTATATCATTCTTCTTGATCTTACTTTTCATTATTAATGCTTGGAGTGCTATATGAATTGTGTTCGAGGGAGCATGGCAAAGGTAGGTCTTTACCCTTGTGTTAATTAGTAAGCATGATCTTCTTTGAATATTTTTGCATAGTTTTCTTGCTTAACATGTTAGTATGCATATTAGGATATTTGTGTGATTTTTTTTATGTATTGAGAATGCTTTTTAAGCCCTTCAAAGCATGTATTCAAATCTGTCCAGATTTGAATATCTAATTTAAAGAGGCTTAAATTTCATTCTTAAGCCATAGTTTTGCATTTTTTTTTTTATGTAGTAATAGTAGTTTATCATGTTAGAATGCATTGTAGGTCATTTGTCCCTTTTGTATTCATTGTTTTTATGGGTTTTAATTCACTTTTAAAGTGACTTTCAATTCTGTCCAGAATGTGAAAGTGGCCTTAAAGTGGATTAAAAGTAACTTTTTAGGTCCAAATCAGCCTAGAAATATGCCTAGGTTCACATAGATAAACTAGCTTACATTTAGGAGCATTTTCATGCATTGTTTTATTAATTAATTGCATTTTTCATGCATTTTCTAGAATTTCCAGCAAGCATATGTTTTAGCATTTAAGGTTGATAAACTAACTTAGGAGTAGTTAGGAACCCTAGGTTAGGGGAGTCACTTGACTCCGCTTAGGATTCTCCTTTGTTGTATGAACTGCATCAAAAGAGGAGTTCTATTAAGTTTAGGAGTCTATCTTCGAAAGGTTTTCCAAAAAGAATATTCTAATGATTAAAAGGTTTCCCAATAAAATTGAAACTCAAGAAGTTGTTTCGGGATGAAACTCCCACTTTGAAAAGAGTTGTGATTCCATTTGAATTCTAAAGGATAAGAATTATCTTTTAAATAGAGTTTCAGGTTCATTGGGAGTCTATTGAATGTTGAAGTATTTTAAACAAAAACAAACTCTCGAAGATATAGTCTTAGATAAGGTAGAATGCCTTTGATGATGTAGTTCACTACAATAAGAGAATTCTAAGTAGTTCAAACTACGTGGACTTTGATTCTTATCAGAAAACTGATAAGGTACGTAGGCCGCCAATAGGGTTCAAGTCCACCCTTAGGATGACTGTGTGTCTCCTAAGGTCTTTAGGATTGTGTTTCTTTTTTATTATTATCTACTATTATTATCTAGTATTATATATACTATTTTCTCAAGTTGTTTAGATATGATAGGATTGTTTGTCATAAGACTTTGAAAAGCCCATTCTAATTAGGAGACCTTTAATTAGGGTGAGGTAGGTGCCTACAAGGAGTTTCTTGGAACCTTTCCACTTCATAACCTAGCCCCCAAATCCTACTTTGATTCGAAAACCATGCTTTTTCCAAAATATGGAGTTACTGTTTTCTTGAAAATAAAACTTTTTTTATGGTTTCCTTATTTCTTAAAAATAAGGCGGTGACTCCCAGTTTTTCTCAAACTCCTTTCCTTTTTCAAAACCCAATCTAAGTGGACTCCCACAATCGAGAATGATGATTAGGATTGAGTGATCTTGAATAGATAATAGAGAAGGATAAACAAGTAGATAAAAGAGAATGATAAATAGAGAAGGATAATGAGTTATCTACAATCCATGATGATAGTGAATCCAATTCCAAAACAAGCAAGTGTGCGCGCGGTGGCGGGTTCACAGATATCATTTACTCTCAAGCATTCATTACACATACTTCTCTTTGACAAATCTCTTGAGCTATATTTATTGATCATTTGAGAAGTCATTAGTGCTCTTGTATTTATTACAAATCAGCTTGTTGAAGCATTCTTTGTAATACTCTCTATTTCAATCATCTTGTATTGTGAGTTGTAAGGGTTTTGAGAAACTCTTGTGGGTGAATTGTCTTCCACTTTGAAAGAAGGCAAGTGTAAAGGTTTCTCCACCTTGAAGGAGCTGCATAGTGGATTAATCCTCGAGACGGAAATCTTGAGGCGTGGACTTAGGCAGAGACTGAACCACATTAGATTGTTGTGTTTGCTTTTCTAACTCAAACTCTTGCATTTCTATTTATTTACTAGTTACATTATTTGCTGAGTTTTAGTTCAAGTTAGCATTCTTGTTATCCAAAGTTTGAGATTTTAAAACTCTCTATCCCATTTTTAAAATCAGTTTTTAATTGTCAATACTCTATTCACCCCCCCTCTAGAGTATATTTTGGGCGAACAGGATCCTCAGACATAATAAAAGGCATAGCCTCTTCTACTACCTCATCTATGATGTCCACAAATGAGCACTCCTGTAGACATCCATTTTTTACCATGAGTATGGTCATGAATGGTTGCCTATGATTAGAGGTGAAATAGGGCGTCAAAATCCTAAGTTGCCAGTTTTATCCTTTGTGGGTAATTAGGTAGAGGTCATTATCACATGTAAGTTTTTAGATCAGATTGAGTCGGTTCTTTTTGCATTAGGTTTTTAGAGAGTCTAGGAACATCCCTGCAAAATTTCATTACATTCTGAGCCAGGCTTGATAGAAAATAAGGCCTTTTGTGATTGAAGGGCAGTTTTGTCCTTTGAATCACAAAAGCCCTGAATGACTGTCGATCTTGTCTCGAATGGTCTTAAGGCTTTGGCATAGATATTTAAAGTGTGTTTTGTAGCTAAGTTGATCAGTGGCAAGGTCAGTTGAGCCTTCTGGCTCATGATTGGCTCTTGAAGCTCGAAAGGCCCTTTCAAAGCCCAGATTAGGGTTTCAACCGAAAGCGACCGAGATTCGATATTTTTATCAAACCAAAGCCTTCAAAGGCTTTAAAGAACTTTCCTAAAACATTTTAAAACTTGTTTCAAGAAGAAGAAATGATTTCGAAAGCAATCA
>JAESVK010037406.1:749-13246 GCA_017140935.1 Hamamelis virginiana
CAAATGGGTTTTAGGACAACCCATTTGAAGATGTATGTGAGGGCGATGCAACCTCGAGGAGCTGATGATGAGTTGTTGGCTCAGATGTTTCATGAATCACTGAAAGGGTCAGCCTCGAAGTGGTTTTTATCCTTAGATGAGACTAAGTTGAAGACATGAGAGGATGTTTGCAATGAGTTCACTAATCACTACAAGTACAACAGTGAAATTGATGTGACTCGTAGGGATCTTGAGACTACTAAGCAGGAACCGAGGGAGAGTTTATTTGCCTTCATTTCCAGATGGAGGGCGAAAGCTTCGCAGATGACCCACAGGCCTACAAATGATGAGCAAGTGCAGATGGTACTGAAGAGTGTCTTGCCCATTTACAACAAGTACTTGTTCTCGCAGTATTTCCCTAACTTCAAAGCCCTTGTTATTGCTGGCACTCAAGTTGAAGATGCTCTGGCTAGTGGGGCTCTCAAGGCCGAAGAACCCTTCAAAAACCGCCAACCACCTCTCAACCGCAAATCCAACCCTGAAGTCAATGCCATCGCCCAACCTATTCAAGCTACCCAACCAAATCGCTCATTCCAAGCTAGAGAGCCGACCCGCCAGTTCACCAATCTATACATGTCCCTAGAATGTGTCCTTGAGAAATTGAAGGCACGTGGGCTCCTTACCCCTTTGGAACCCCGGCCTCTTCCATATCATTTGCCCAGAAATTTCAAAGAAAACTAGTATTGTCAGTTCCACCAATCTAAGGGCCATCACACCAACCAATGCATGCGCCTTCGCCATGAAATCCAAGACCTCATTGACAAGAAAGTCATCGCCCCACCAAATCCACCAAGTCAACCAAATGTCACTAGTAACCCTCTCCCAACCCATACTGTACCGCCACCAGCTCAAATCAATGCCCTGGGCCTCGACGACCCAAAAATTCGTCACCCAATCCGCCCATATGTCCCACTCAAAACTACCCTAACCGAAGCCTTTTACCAAGCCCGATCCCAAGGCCTCATTACCCCACTCATACCCCGCTTCCATAATCCTTTTTGCCAGTACCATAACATCTTCGGGCATGACATGGAGAATTGCAGAGTTTTAGGGAAATTGGTTCAGGATTTACTTGATGATGGAGAGTTGTATCAGTATGAAGAACCTGAGCAACCTGAAGTTCTCGAAGAAGCTCCTAGAAGTGGGAATTCTCAACATCAGTTGAAGGAGAGATATCTTGCGGGAGACCCGGAAGTCGAATTGTTAGGAGAATCAAGCGGCAAATTTGATTATTATGTGCTATATTCATCGAGAAAGATTTCTGATGAACCTATCATTCCAACGGGGTGGGATGATTTGCCTGTAGAAGTTGAACCAGTTATTCCTTCTTCACCCGAAGGGTTGAGTCAGGATATCATGCAGAAATAGTTTGAGAATGGAACCTCTTCAGTCGCGAAGATCACCGGGGAAGGTAGAGATTTGATTGGTATGATTGAGTGGGAGGATCTCATGAACACACCTGAGACGATAGAGAATCTGTGGGCTAGTGATGAGGAAGTAGACCATCTGACTCGAGGCGGACACCATTTCAAGCCAGCTCATTTGGAAGCCAGTAATCCGTTGGGGGAATTAGAGAAGGGTCAGCGATCAGATGTCATAGAAAAAGAGGAAGAAATACTGAAACAGTTGAAGAGAACACAGGCTAACATTACCATTTGGGGATTGCTTATGGCTTCACAGAAACACAGGCAGACAATGCTTCATTTGTTGAATCAGGTACAGGTTCCTATTGATACGTCCCCTGAGGGTTTGGTAGGTTTTGTAAATCCGGTTCATCATGGACCATCCATCTCATTTACTGAATCTGACTTACCCGAGAGTGGGAATAATCATCTGCAAGCTTTGTACATCACAGTGGATATCATGGGAAAGAGGGTTCCCTCAGTTTTAGTTGACAACGGGTCAGCATTGAATGTATGTCCACTCAGTATTACTACTACATTGGGGATTGAACCATCCGAATTTTCGTCATCAGGACAGACTGTCAGGGCTTATGACAACACTCGCAGAGAAGTTGTGGGAATGGTGACTCTTCTAGTTGTTATTGGGCCAGTTGAATTCAAAATTGATATTCAGATCCATTTGGAGACTACTAAACAGGAATCAAGGGAAACTTTCTCTGCTTTCCTTACCGGCTGGAGAGCCAAGGCTTCTAAAATGGCTAACCGCCCTGTGGAAGAAGAACAAATCCACATGATAGTGAAGAACTTACTCCCAGTTTATCATAAGCACATGTTTTTCCAATATCTTCCAAATTTCTGAACTCTGGTCGCTGCTGGTACCGAAGTGGAGGATGCTCCAGCCGATAGAGCCCTTCGAACTGATGAACCCTACAAGAACCGCCGACCTGTCATCAATGAGAAAGCTACCGAAGTGAACGCCATATCTCAGCCTGCTCCATTTACCCAACCCTTTTCCTTAGGAAATAATGTTAGAAGTGTGCCCTAAAACCAATTAGTAGGTTGTAATTAGGGAACTTTAATTTCATTTATGTTCTTGTATGAATCTTATTCATCTATAAAATGGCTTTAATATTATCATGTAAACTTGTGTTATTTATAAGTGTTCATGATAATGTCCTTGAATAGTATGATAGAGAATTGTATCTCAAGTGTTGAGATAGAGAGATATATGATTCTCAAGAACATCTATTCTAGATTTGTTCCTGATCATAGGTTTATTTATTTGGGCGATAATAAACCGTTAAGATTAGCTCAGGTTATACTAGCTCCAACGGGAGGATGGTGAGTCTCAAGCCATCTCTGTAGAGACACTATAGTAAACCTGTGGGTGCTTGTTAGAGAACAAGTACACTGAACGTGACCAATATGAGTATAGCTTATGGAGATGCATTTGAATGTCAAAAGCTGCTTATGTGTATAGTCACATTTGTAATCCTCATACCCGAGACACCACTGGTTATCTTATGTATGAATTACTAGAGTTTGATAGTATCTTGTACACCCTTAATCATGAGGATGTAATCGGTGCTCATTGGCTTTAGTAAGTTGTATATGAAAATAGGTGAGTGTGCAATAGGGGATCACCACCCTTAATATCAAAGAGAGAATGTCAGTTAATTCACAAATAATAACTCAATGAAGTCTTTGGCCAAAGAAGAAGGTAACCAAGGAAAAGTGTTTTCATGGGTTAACCTAATTGAGTTTATATTTTGGTGAATGGCTAACACAGGATTAAGTTAGGGGTTGACATGAATCCATACCCAAATAACTTAATCGTGACATTGTTTGGTGAAGGATCATCTATTACACAAAGGGTTCATTTATATTCGTATATTCACCCACACCTAGGGCATGTCATGATATGTTGCTAGATGTCACTCATGACTAGTGTAGGCCTAATGATATGTGTTATCATTGAGGGCAAAATTGGAATAGTTTCAATTGAACCAAAAATAGAAAGTTTATATTTTGGGTAAAATGTGATGTTCCCGAGCCACTACTAGGTTGGGATGAACCCAATGGGTCACACACATTAAAGCTTAAGTGATCTTCTTGAATTTGTGAGAGGGGATATTCTAATTTATGTATGAGCTTAATGCTTATTATTAAGGGCTAATAATTAAAAGGATTAATGATACACTAAACTAGGATAAACCTATTCTAATATGATGTTTGGTCATGCTAGCACTAGTAACCAAACATCATTAAAAGGGGAGAGAGTCTATAAATAAGAGGGATAGGCCTAGGGTTTCATAATCGAACTCCAAGTGAGCCTCACTCTCTTTCATTGCCGCCACTCTCTCTCTCTCCCTCTCAAGCTTGCATTCTCTTCAAGAGTTGTGGAGATCAAGGAGTTCAAGGAGTCTAAGGCTTGTGTGGACTTTATTGGAGGCTTCCTTATTTTTGGAGCTCAAGGTTTCGTAAGGATTCACAGCAAAGGATTGGAGGATAGCATCTACAAAGGAACACAAGTAAGCTTTAATTAATGTTTGATTAATTGGTTTGATTCGCTTTTATAGTTTGAGTTCGATTCTTGGATGAATATCAATGGGAATTTTTTATTATTTACATTCCGCTGCGTTCCCATGGCGTATTCTTTGAGTGGTATCAGAGCCAACTCAAGCCTATGATTCGAATCATGAATGGCATAGCTTGGCATGTGTTTAAAATATGTTTAATTAATTGGAATCCCATTTTTCTAGAGTATGCCCACTTGTTTGGCTTGTATCGTGATCTAAACATTTCCAAATCGCATGAGGTCGGTCTTGTTTCGATCGTGACTCGATATAGAACGTTTCTATATCAATTTTGGAATTTTTACAAGCCATTAAGGCAGCATTTGGAAGCAAAACAGCTGTTGGACAGAACACAGTTTTTCTGCAGAATAGCCTTCATGGGGTGGGTGACGGCTAGGGTAAAGGGGGCTGCCTCTAGGGTTTGAAACCCTAATTAAATTTAGTTATTCAAGGGTTTAGAAACCCTAGATAGGATGGCCATGATTGATGGATGAGATTCCATCAATTTTAGAAACCCATTCATAATAGGAAACTTAGTAAGATTAGGAGTTGCCAATTTCAACTAGTTTCCTATTTGATAACCTTTATCCTATTTAGTATAAGATACTATTTAGGTAAGTTCTAATGTGATTAGAAGTTAATTAATAAGATTAATTAATTACATGGTGGCTGTAATTAGAGTTTTAGAAACTCTAATGAAAATAAGGAAAGTTTCCTATTTAAAAAAGGATTCTAATTTTCTACTTTCTTTGATAGTCAAAGCTTGTGATATTTAGAATCATCATGAAATTGGAAAGCTTGTAATTTGATGACTCATTGCAGGTTTTTATTAATCCTATAATTGCTTTGATTAGTTTATAATATGGGATATTATATTTAATCAAAATAAGAAAACCCCAAGACCCAAACCCCACTTGAGAATTTCGGCCACACTAGGGTTTACAAACCCTAGTGTGTCACGGCCACTAGTTGGCCTTGGTTTTTGTTCAACCTTCTTCACATATTTGATTTAATAAATTTTTTTATAAATTAAATTGTTACAAAGCATTTTTGGAAACTAAAAGTGAAGGAAATTGAATGATAGTGAAATTAGGGTTTTGGAAACCCTAATTGCCATTTTATGGTTTTGAATTTAAACAAGTGTTGTTTTAGCATTTTAATTCGATTAAAATGCATGGGGGTCATCAATATTAATATATTGAAGTGTTCTAATAGTTAGTACATGAAAATATATTGATATAATATTATTTATATAATTTTGAAAGTCAAAACAGTATGCTGTTTTTCTGGGCAGCAACTAGTATCATTTTGTAAAATCTTTGAAAATGGTTTTTATCGATTTTTACAACAGGCCACCTATCAACTTCACTAATATAAGGTCTTAACTTGTTATAGGAAGGGTTCCCATAATTTATTTTGACCATTAGCTAGCCGCACTAAGTATTTTGTGATCGATACTCAAATCTGCACAGATTTGGAGTTGAAGTCACAAAACGCTTTAAAGTGATATCAAACGTTGGAATCACTTAACGAGACCCCTGCCATTGGAAAGAACACTGAAAATCCTAGTGAAATGAAGTGTTCTTCTATTTTAAAAGTTGTTTTAAAAGGTGCAAATAATTATTACAAAACAGCGGGCAGATTCTTGGTGTTTTGAGAAAACACTAAAAGTAAAGTGTTACTTTAATTTTTTAAATCAAGCCATTTCCATTTATCTTTTGTTCCTTTGTTGCTTTATTTTATGCAATTAGATTGTATAATAAATGAAAAGTTATGGACTTAAAAGACCAATTAAAATGAGATGTGATTGGCCGCATAAGATGTGTTATCTTTTATGGGTTGTAAATTTAAGTTGTTAAATTTTGGTGATGTAATTTTAATTAAGGCTTGCATACCTTCTCCCTTTTCTCCCAAATGTATTCCCCTATTCCTTTATACTCTTTCTTTGTTTATTGTAAATGCACTTTGAAGATCGAGAAGGTACGTGGTGGACCTTGAGAAGACCTTGAGAAGCTCTTTTCTTTTATGTAATAGTTACAGGTTAAAATTGCGATCACATAACCCACATTAGACCTAGGGCTCAGCTAATGGCTCTAGTTGGGCCCAACCTTAAAAGTCCATAAACTTTCTATAAGGCCTATATATATATATATGCTAGATGTATGTTTTAGGGGGCCCATTAACCATATTATTATATGTCTTTAATGATAGTTTTCCCTTCCTTCATGAACAGTGAATATCATTATTGTACTAATAATAAAGAATGGTTAATAATTTATATATGTGATATATGTATGCATGCGATGTATGTTTAAATTTGATGAGACCTAAAACCCCTCGTTTTCAAATTTAAATTGTAAGGAAGAGGCATACGAGTGCTTTATCCTAGCCTCCTACCATTACAAGATAGGTGGATCTTTATGGTGGATGTGTTTGGCTGCAGTTATGTGGGAACACATTCATTCTGAGGGTTCATACTAGCTTGTTACATATTGGATATCATGAGGTGCGATAATGGGGCATTCCAATAACCTATCATGTGAGGAATGCAACATTCAATTGACCATACTCTTGTGAATGGTAGGTGTGATTTAACTGAAGAGCACTATCCTATAACCTATCATGTGAGGACACTGCAATTTAGAGGCTAAAGGAAGGTTGGAACTTGCTAAGCATTGGATAAGAGTTATCCACCCTTTTGGATTAGTGGTCCAATAACCTATCATGTGAGGTCCACTAGTTCAAATGGGACACCAAACCCCATTAAGAATTCAAATATTGAATTCTCGAATCCTATAGATGGTGTATGGGATTTGATAAAATAGTGGGAGACACCATAAAACTAAAGACCTGAAAGAATCCCATGAAAATGTGCGGAATAAAATTTTTTTCCATGGAATGTGAACCAAGATCACATGATGATTGTATAAGCTATGTAATTAAAACTTAAATGAATGTAAACAACTTACATTGATAGCCTTAAGAGTAGGATTAAATGATTGTAGAGCAGCCCCAAGTACATGAAGGCCTCCAAGATTGATCCACACTAGTTGCAAGCTCCAAGAGATGAGAGAAAGAGAAGAGATGGCTAGGGAATTTTATCAAAACACTTTTGATCCTCTATTCCTTAGTATGGCCGGCCACCCTTCTCTTGTCTATTTATATATTGAGTGCTAGCTCACTTATAAGATAGATAGTAACTATATTTCAAATTTGAAATAAATCAAATTCAAATTATAAATGCAATGATAAGATAATGTGTCATCTTATCTATAATTTGAAACCATTTCAAATTTAAATTTCAACTAACTTGAAATTCAATTAACAATTTGAAATCTTTAATTATCTTGTCATCTCATGACAATTTCAAAATTCAAAATTCAAATTTCAAAATTGAAATTTCAAAATTCAAAATTCAAAATTCAAAAATTCAAAATTCAAAATTCAAATTTCAAATTTCAAATTTTAAATTTCAAATTTCAAATTTCAAATTTCAAAAACTTGAAATTCTAGTTAATTGATATTTGCATATTATTCTCTCTTCTTTTTTAAATGAAGCTACCAACTATATGTGTGTGACCTCTTAGGTTCACAACAACCTAGTAGTAGGAATTAGGATAATAAATTATCCTTCAAATAAAACTACTTTTATTTAAGGTTCAAATCAGAACTGTTCTAATTTCAGTTTTGAGAAATTAATTTATCTTTGGCCTCTACTAGTCCTGAGTGACATCTAGCAATATGTCAAGACACACCCTAGGTTGTGTGAAGGTTAATCATAACATAGTGAACCCTTCAGTTACAATTAAGATACAATTCAATCCTTCCATCAAACAATGCCTTAGTTAAATTACTTGGGTATTGGATAATATGTCAAACCCTAATTTAACATTTTGTATGTGATTCTCAAAATATAAATTCAACCTTGGGATACTCAAGAAACAGTTTTCATATTCCCAACTGCTTTGGCCAAAGACTTATATGAATTATATCATTGAGAATAATACGAGGCATTCCCTCTCTTTACTGAGAGTGATAGATTCCTTGTTGTACACTCATATGTCCCTATGACAGGTATACTAGGGCCAATGAGTACATACACAAATTCCATGGTTAGGATATGTACATTGTACTATCAAACCCTAATATCCCTATCACAGGACATTTATGGTGCATCAGGTCTAAGGATCACTTGCATCATTATAACCCTGAGTTGTTGTTTGACATGTAAGTAAAACTCCATTCAACAAACTCAATCAATGATCACATTCAGTGTACTTGTTCTCAAACAAGCACCCACAGGTTTGTCCTAGTGTCATTACACAAATGACTTGAGACTAGTCATTCTTCATATTGAGCAGACATAACCTGTGCTAGTCTATCCGGATTATTAATGCCCAATAAATAATCCTATAACTAGGAATATCTAAGAAAGAAATCTTTAACAATATAAGTCTCCTAATCTCAACTCTTGAGATCTTATATTGACATTCCTTCTAAGGACTTATCATGAATATAATAACAGAAGAATACATGATAATCAAAAGCCCATATTATTAATGAATAATAATAATACATGAATCAACTTTATGTCCTAAATTACACCAGTGAGATTGGCTATTAGGGCATATTACTAACAAGACCAAGTTATTATGGTATATTAAATGAAATATTTAATAATTTGTTACTTATTTTTGTAGATATGGTGATACTCACACAAATATCTGAAAATGAAAATGACTACTATTTGACTGAACCTTGTGAAGATAAGAGGCTAATAGAATTTGAAAGAGTTCCTAATTCAGGATTTTATCTATCACTAAGCGATGCTTCCTCTTGGGTATTAGATACCGGTGCTAGTTCTCATATATATATATATATATAAATATTAAAGAACTAAGAGAAAGCAGAAAATTAAGTCAAGATCAAGTTACCCTTCAAGTGGGAAATGGAGCAAGCGTTGCTGCATTAGCTGTTGGGACTTGTGACTTAAACCTTCCATCTGGACATGTCATGAAATTAGAAAACTGTTTATTTATGCCAGGAATAGTCAAGAACATAATTTCGGTTTCATCCTTAACTTGTTCTGGCTATGAATTTGTTTTCAATAAGGATAGTTGTACTATTTCTATTGGGAATAAATCTGTTGGTTCTGGCATATATTTAAATGGTTTGTATTTTTTAAACATGGATGGTAGTGTCAACTGCTTAAAGGATAGACATGATGCCAAGAGACATAAAAGACCTCGAGGTGAGAAAGACTCAACCTATGTATGGCATTTGAGATTAGGTCATATTAGTGAGGAGAGGATCAACAAGTTAGGAAATGATGGGCAATTGGGCTCATATGTATTTGTACCCTTGCCTACTTGTGAACCTTGTCTCATGGGTAAAATGACCAAATCGCCCTTTACTGGTCACAGTGAGAGGGCAGGAGACATACTAGGGTTGATACATTCTGATGTATGTGGATCTTTAAATAAAGGTTGCCAGGGGTGGTTTCACCTACTTCATTACCTTTACTGATGATCACTCACGGTTAGGGACTGTATATCTTATGAAACACAAGTCTGAATATTGTAAAAAGTTCAAAGAGTTCAGAGCTGAAGTAGAGAAACAAACTGGCAAGAGTATTAAAGCTATTCGATCAAATCGAGGAGGAGAATACTTAACTACTGAGTTTTTGGATCATCTTACTGAGGCTGGCATATTATCACAGTGGACTCCTCCTGGTACACCTCAGCTGAATGGTGTATCTGAAAGGAAAAATCGTACTTTAATGGACATGGTACGGTCGATGCTGAGTTATACTGATATGCTAATATCCTTTTGGGGATATGCATTAGAGACAGCCGCTTACTTGTTGAATAAAGTTCCTTCCAAATCTGTCCCTAAGACACCCTATGAGATATGGTATGGGAAGAAACCAAACCTGAAGCATCTAAGGATTTGGGGTTGCGTTGCATATGTTAAGAACCAAAATGCAACAAAACTGGAAGCTAGGTCAGACAAGTGTAGTTTTGTAGGGTACCCAAAAGAGTCTTTGGGATACTACTTCTATCACACTAATGAAGAGAAAGTCTTTGTTAGTAAATTTGCTGTCTTTCTTGAAAGAGATTTCATACAAGAAGGAGGCAAAGGGCAAGTGATAGATCTCGAGGAATTATCCGAGAGTACGCAGACCAACACTGATACCACCCCTGCCCCTGTTGAGGCAGTACCTACTGTTACACCACCACTTCGTAGATCTGATAGAATATCTGCTCCTCCAGTGAGATATGGGTATCTCCATGAGGAATTGTTACTTGGCGACAAGGAACATCCAGATGATCCTACTACTTATGAAGGAGCGATGTTAGACATCGACTCGAGAAGATGGCAAGAGGCCATGCAATCTGAAATGGATTCAATGTATTCTAATGGAGTCTGGACTTTAGTAAATCCACCTGAGGGTATAGTACCTATAAGCTGTAAATGGATTTACAAAAGGAATATAGGGTTAGATGGAAAGGTAGAGACCTATAAAGCTAGGCTAGTGGCAAAAGGGTATAATCAGAAACAATGTGTTGATTATGAGGATACCTTTTCACCAGTAGTTATGCTAAAATCCATTAGGATCTTGCTAGCTAAAGCAGCATACTATGACTATGAGATATGTCAATGTTAGAGGTATGCCCTAAAACCAATCCTAAAGGGCATATCAATTTCATATTATATGTATTTGAAGGTACAACTTATCGTATGTATTTAAATATATATGATAAGGTCCATGAATAAATGATAGAAGAAATATGTATCTCAAAGTTGTTGAGATGTGGAGACTCATATTTCTAGTACACATTTATTCTAAACGAGTTCCTACTCATAGGTTTATTAAAGTGGATATTTAATAAACCATTAAGAGTAGCACAGATTTAAACTGGCTCCAATGGGAGGATAGGTAGTCTTTCCTATCGGTGTAGTGACACTATAGTTAATCTGTGGGTGCATATTAGAGAATATGTACACTGAACATGATCTGCAAGAATGTTCTTATGGAGATTAGTCAAAAGAATATTCTTTTGTTACGATCATTGATTTGGTAATCCTTAGACCTGAGGCACCATAGTTATCTTATGCATAGGTCACTTGAGTTTGATAGTATCTCGTACATCCTTAACCACAAGGGTGTAATCGGTACTCATTGGCTCTAGTAGGGTTATGTATGAAGGTAAATGAGTGCGCAAGAAGGAATCATCACTTTCATCTTTGATGAGAGAGAATGTCAAGGTTCGTTCACAAAGATAATTCTCAGTGTGAAATCCATGGCCATGGTGATAGGTAAACTGTGAAAAGTGTTTCATGAGTTTATCTTATTGAGAATTATATTTTGTGGAACATTTAACAAGTTGTTAAGATATGGTTTGACTTAATAACCATGCCTGAATATCTTAACAGTGACATTAGGGGATGAAGGATTAAGTAACATGAAGGGTTCATATGGTCCCGCTATTCACCCACACCTAGGGTACGTCATGATATGTTGCTAGATGTCACTCATGACCAGTGTAGGCCTATTGATAAAGTGTTATCAATGAGGGCATAATTGGAATTATTCCAATTGAACCTAAAAATAGAAACTTTCTATTTTAGGAGACATAGAGATGTCCCTGTCCACTGCTAGGTTGGGATGAACCCAAAGGGTCACACACATAAGGACACAAGTGAGTTCTTTAAGTTAGGAGAGGGGTTAGTTTCTAATTATATGTAACTTACTTGGGCTCTTTAATTAAAAGTTAATTAAGGAGGACTAAGTTGCAAAAATTAGAAACCCTAGTATTTGCCTATAAATACAAGGTGAGGGTGCATGCTAGCACTAGTCCACTCAAACCCTAATTAAAAGAGAGCTTTTGTTTTATTCCCTAGAGGAGGCCGGCCCTAGTGGCTCCTCTCTCTCTTGGCCGAATTTCTCTAGCTCTCTCCCTCTCCATCTTGCATTGATTCAAGTGTTGAACAAGTGCGGGAAGCTTGAAGAGTCTTGTGTTCGTGTGGATACCTTGGAGGCTTCATACACTTTGAAGCTAGGATGCGATCGAGGTTTCAACAAAGGCAATCATCAAGTAAGTCAATGTTTTACAGTTGTTTAATTCTTGTACTTGTATTATTCATGATCCGATGCTTGTTTCGATTTCCTGTATGAATATGTATGGTGGGATTCTTGTTTATAAAATTTTTATAGTTTGTCTTCCGCTGCGAATCCTCCCTGTGCATACTCTTTCAGTGGTATCAGAGCCAACTCAAGCATGATTATGAATATTTGATGGCTTGATGATGGATATAATTAATTAAAATTGATTTAATATGGGTTCTTGAACCCAATGGAATTCGGCCATGGTGTTTTTCCCCTTTTGTTTATTGTTTTGTTCAAAATGGCAACTAGGGTTTGATGGGAAACCCTAGCTAAGGTCACGGCCACATGGAGGCAGCCCCCTATATATTT